>OZ024742.1:3501274-3546274 GCA_964016885.1 Eledone cirrhosa | reverse complement strand
CTTCAAAGCGCAGCATTGCTTGTTCCGGATTTGTTACAGGTTCGTGTGGATGGTCATAGCCTAAAAGTGCACCAAACTCTATCATCTGACAAGCGATTGCAATACTCTTAGCAGAGTTTGCAGGCATCAAAGGCAATTGCAAGGGCTGTGAATCCACTGTGAAGCAGTTCAGTGATGATATTATAATGGAGTTTGGACTAGACAAATGCGCCAAAGCCACGTTCACCAGAGGAAAGCTGCTGAGAAGTTCAGACATTAATCTTGATCGGGGAAATGTGATAAGGGAACTTGATCAAGAGGAAACTTACAAATATCTAGGTGTTTGTGAAGGAGACGGAATCAAGCACTCAACAATGAGGGAAAGGATAAGGAAGGACGTTACCGCAGAGTAAGAGCAATCTTAAGAACGGAATTGAATTCAAGGAATAGGATCGATGCCATACTAGTAGTAACCTAAAGTTACAATGTCATCAACTGGTCAAGCACAAAGATCCGTAGGCTCGATACAAAAATTAGAAAATTCTTAACCATGCACAGAATGCATCACCCTAAGGTAGATACAGATACAATATATCTCCCTAGGAAAGAAGGGGGACGTGGATTAATCCAGTCAGATATTGCTTTGAAATCTGCAACAGTTGGATTATCTACACATCTAAGGGAATCACAAGATTGGATGATCAAACTCGTTTTGAAACATGAAAGCATCAAAAGATCATACTCCATTACAAAAGATGCACAAAGATACAGCAATGGACTACAAATTTCAGAAGTTTCATTTACTGCTGAAATGAAAAACACTGAAAAAGCAAAGCAGGTAAAAGTAACTGCAAAGAAAGAACTGCTACACAAACTGGCTAAGAAATGGCAAGAAAAGCTTCTGTATGGAGAATACCCAGAAAGAGCTAACAATCCTGATGTTGACAAAACTTTAACGCATCAGTGGTTGGCATCCTCTGGACTGAAATCGGAGACTGAAGGACTGATTTTATCAGCACAAGGTCAGTGTCTGCCAACAAAAAATTACCAAGCCAACATAATAAAAAGTGGATGTAACCCATTAGGCCGTGTATGTAAAAAACAACCAGAGACCATTGAACATATAATTTCAATGTGCAGTCCTATAGCTCCAACCGAATACCTAAACAGGCATGACAGAGCTGCACAATACATACATTGGATAATGTGTAAGCATTTTGACCTGCCTATCAAAAGAATTGGTGGGAGCATCAACCATATAATAATAATAACCACCTACCATGCTTAAAAAAGATCACATCTCAATCTTGTGGAACTTTAGCATCCAAACAGACCGAAAAATAGATGCAAATAGACCTGATATAATACTGAAGGACTTTAAAAAGAGGGTATGCCTGCTAATTGATATGTCCGTTCCAATAGATAAGAATGTATCTATAAAAACATTTGAAAAATTGAGCAAGTATAAAGACCTGGAGATAGAAATTGGAAAAATATGTAAGTTGAGAACTAATACAATACCAGTGGTTGTAGGCGCTCTAGGAATGATACCCAAGGGGTCTAATGATTACTTATCGCAAATCCCAAGAAACCCGCGTATAGGAGAAATACAAAATATAGTACTAATGGGAACTGCCCATATACTAAGGAAGATTCTGTCAATATAAGTACATCACAAGTCTAAACACCTAAAGATGCATGTGTGTGTATGTATGTTCTTTCTTGAACATGGCGGATCTTGTTGTCTCTTGAGGTCACTGGTTGTGACTTGGTGATAACTCGTATGAAGATAAAGCAAGATAAATGCAGCTGTAATAATAATAATAATAATAATAATAATAATAATAATAATGATTTCTTTATTAACCACAAGGGTTTACATAAAGTAGACATTAAGGACAGTGCAGGACAATGCAGGACGGTACAAATGGGCATTTCTGCGTGTAAAAAACAAAAGCAGAGGATGTAACAAAAAATAACAATGAAAAATTCCCCAATAGGGGGGAGACTTCGGAGGGACATTTGTGGAGAAAGCCCAGTAAAAAGCCACAATGACCCTGACCACCAAGGCAAGTGCCCTCTCCCAGTTTTCCACCTTTAATTTACAGATATATGCTCAGAGTAGGCCCATTCACTCGGGCCATTCTTGCTTCTCTCACCCATCTTTCAACAAAATGCTGGGAAGAGAGCACTTCCCTCTCAACTCTGATTTTCCTTTTCAAATGAAATTTGAAAAAGTCAATCAGAGCATCACCGAAGAGGTAAGTGCTCGTCTTCAGCCCTTTCAAACGTGTCCACCATACTATCTCTTTCGCCATGGCCACCAGGCAGATAAAAACTGCCTGCCCTTCCCGGCTAAAGGAGGAGGGCGGGGCAATCCTCACGATTGACTCAGATGATAGCCGGATCCGTCCTAAACGCGACAGCAGGTGTTCGACATAAACCCACAAGTCAGCAATTTTCGGACACTGGACGAGTGCGTGCAGGACGGTTTCGTCGCCCTGCGCGCATCTCGGACATGCCCGGCTGACGGCACCTCCATGCCTGTAGAGTTTATCCCGAACTGGCAAGGCTCCTCGGTAGCACTGCCAGGCCAGAGATTTCTGGAAGTTGTCCATAGGCCCTGGCCCGAAAGTTCTTCCGAAGAGATTGGCTAGTTGATTTTCGTCGACGCCTAGAGTTTCCCCAAGTACGTCGTCGCTCTTCCCCTCCACTAATCCTCTATAGAACGCCGAGGTGGAGTTTCCACCGATCACATTGCCCGATTGGTCGAGGGCTGTGAGCGCCTGAAGACATTCCAGTCTCCAGGCGCTCCCTCTCGGTCTTCGCTTGACCCAGGACTGCAGCTCCGTCAAGGAAACGAGCTGGGGAAACACGCGTCTAGCAAACGGCGACCACACCTGATCACCGTCGAGGAAGAGGTGGAGATGTCGTAGCCTGAGCGCGTGCCTGCGCATCATCAGCCACGGCATGCCCAGCCCTCCACGTAGCGGGTGTTGACAACAGATGGACCGCCTGACCATCGGAGCGCGTCCCTTCCACAAAAAGCGAAAGAGCAAACGCTCCAGCACAGTCAGGCGAGGCTTAGGACAAGGTACGACGGTCAGGCGGTAGCAGATGACGGACGCGATGTACGCGTTAGCCACCTCCGCTCGACCTTTCAGGGATAGCTTCCTCTCGGCCCATTTCTGGGTGAGAGAAGCCACCCTGCTCGTCACCTCGTCCCAGTTTTTGTCCGTCTGGAGGTCCGGACCGAACCAGACCCCTAGCAATTTAACCGGTCCGTCCGTCCAGCGTCCGACGACGCTGTTGGACGGCATGGACCTGCCTCTCCAGGTGCCGAGCTGCAGGCCCACTGACTTTTCCTGGTTGATCATTGCTCCTGTCACCGCTTCGTATTCTCTTAGTGTAGTGCCGATCGCCTCGATGTGTTTGGCGTTCGACACCACTACGGTGACATCGTCCGCATATGCTGATACGGATCTTCCGCATCCTAGTTCGCGCGGGACCCCCTCAACGTCTCCAGTTTGTGCAGTAATGGCTCGAGAGTCAATACGTACAAGAGGGACGAGAGGGGACATCCTTGGCGGACCGAGCGCATGATGTTGAACGGTTCCGACAGGTGACCGTTCACTCTCACCACAGAGCAGATGTCGCTGTGCATGGCAGCGATCCAGCCTCTGAAGACGGGCCCAAAGCCAGCCGCCCTCAGGACTGCCGCTAGGTAACGATGGTCGACCCTATCGAAAGCTTTCGACTGATCTAAATTGATCAAGGACCCACCCGTGCCAGGTTCCCTAGCTACCCTCTCTACGATGTATCGCATGAGGTGGAGGTTGTCGTGGATGGATCTGTCGGGAATGGCGCATGTCTGCGCCTCTCCCACCAGACCACCAACGACAAGCGCCAACCTCTTTGCTAGCACCTTGGCCAAAATCTTAAACTCTGTGTTTAGCAGAGTTATGGGCCGGAAATTGTCTATGTTATCCCCCTTGTTCGGATCCTTTCTCAGCAGTGCCACCGCTCCTCGGCTCACAGAACTGGGAATTCTCCCGTTCTGTTGCCAGTTGCAGTAGACGTCCGCCAAGAGGCCTCCGAACAAGTCTGGCATCTGTACGTAAAGTTCATAGGGCAGACCATCCAAACCAGGCGATTTACCCCTTGTGCAGCCAGTCATTGCCTCCCTTACTTCAGCGGCTGTTATCGGCTTTTCGCAACACTTCGCCTCAGTGGCCGAGAGCCGCGGCAGTCCGTCGAGGTAGACACTAAAGTCCATCCCTCTACCCGGCCCACCGCTGCCCCCGAACAGCTGAGCGAAGTGTCGCTGAAAAGCTTCACACATTTGCCCGGGATCGAGTAGCATGCGCCCGTCGTGGTCCACCAAAGACCGGATCGTGGCTTTGTTGCCACGACGCGCCTCCGCCACTCGGGCCCATTGAACGGCTTTCGTCCCCTCGTGTCTGAGAGCACGCACCCTAGCTCTGACAACGCAGCCTTCGTGCTTTGCATTGAAGAATTGGTCAAGGGCCAATTTCGCCGCAAGCACGTCGGTCGCAATGCCTTTGCTAAGCGCCTCGTCTAATTTTTTAACTAGTTCTCCCTCTGCTCTATTTTTCTCTATTGCTAAAGCCTTACTAAACCTAATCGATTCTATTCTAATCGCTCTTTTCAGAGCAAACCACCACTTGTTGTTGACGATGGCCCCCGTCAACGCCCGCTTAACTAGTTCGCTAATCCGGTCTCTGTAGGCCTTGCGCGCTGGTAAGGACGCGTTTAGCTTCCAGTAGCCGGGTCCTCGTCTATGAAGCCTATCTAAGTCAAGCACACAGGTCACGAATTTGTGGTCCGTGTAGCTGACTATCTTGAATTGTGGACAGCCTATGCTAGACCTATCTATTTCCCTACAAAATACTCTATCTAGATATGATCTGGATGACCCTATGCGGTTTGTCCAAGTCCACATTGGCACATTCGGGAAATCCAATCGGTACCTGTCAGACAGTTCAAAACGCCTGAGCAGGTTGGTGAGGCTCTTGCACCCTCCACCCCTATCCGCTAATCCCACACAGTCCCAGCGTGCATCTAAGATCCCGTTCCAGTCGCCCACTAACACTAAAGAGCGGGACGTTCCAAGAAAGGTCTCCAGACGCCGGAAGAAATCAGGCCGCCCTGCTCCTGTCGGGGCATAGACGGCCACTAGCCTGAAAGCTTGCCCGTCTCCGCTGGTCACGTCCAGCACCACCAGCTTACCCTCTGGGTCCAGGAAGATGGCCCGTATGGCGAGATCCAAACCTCTCCGAAAAAGTACAGCAACTCCTCCACCGGATCCAGGACGGCTGGGAGATGCGTACACATCGTAGCCGCCGAAGATCGGTGCGAAGGCCCGTGCTTCGGAGATTCTGGTCTCGCTGATGGCCACTACATCTATGTTTAGTGACCTGAGGTCGTTGAGCAGGTGACCCTGCTTCCATGACGACCCCAAGCCACGCGCATTTATGCTGCCTATTCTGAGTGAGGTCATGTTTAAAATAGAGTGGAAAAGATGGGAAAGACCACTTACCGTACTTTTGGTAGAGGAGGGATGGTTTTTACATCCCTTTTCACTTGATCGTCTGGTGAAGGGACCGTTGAATCGTCCCTTCGGCTGGTCGTCGGCTCTTCTAAGAGAATGTCTGAGTATACTCTTCGATTGATGGTTCCTCCCAGGTCCCTGAAATCACCAACTGCGTTGGGGAATTTCGTTTTAATATTTGTGTATTGTTTCTGTGCTATTTTTAGCAGTCTTATGTTAGTTGGCGTTTTGATTGGTGCTGGTATTATGTAGTCCTGTTGTGAAATGTCTGTGTGTTCAATTATGTAAGTCATTAGTTTCTTGTTGTGTGTATTTATTGCCGTGCATTTGTTTTTCTGGGGGTGGGGTGTGGTTCTGCTATTTTCTTGTCGTTGTTGCTGGGTGTGTGTGTTTTGTTGTTGTGTTTGCGATGTTGGTGCTTGTGGTGGTGGTGTTGAAGGTGTTGTTGGCGGTGGGGTTGTCGCCGGTGGTGATGGTGGCGCTAGTGTGGGTGGTGATGGTGTTGGTGTTGTTGCTGCTGTGGGTCTCTTTGCAGTAGACTTTACCCTTTTCTCATTTCTTTCCTCCCTTTTCAAAGGCGACGATGCGCTGCTTCTGCGTTTGTGCCTTCTTACAACCTTTTGCCATCTCTCTCCCACCTCACACTCCATGTCTGATTCTGTGAGGTCGGGGAGGGGTACCAACTCCACTCTTTCACTTGTTGTTGTTGGTGATGTTTGCACTGGAGTCTCTGTTGCAGCTGCATTTGGTATTGCTGTTGTTGTTGTTAGTATTTCCACTGCTGCTGCTGTTTTTGATTTCCGTGGAGTGGGTATGGGTGCCACGGGCCTATCGTTCCTGGTTGCCGCTTGTCCTGTTGCTGGTAGCCGTGGAGCCGGATTCGGAAGGAGGGGGGTTTTCTCCTTTCTCAGGGTCTTCTCGTTGCAGAAGGCCCTGAGGTGAGTCTTCGATCCACAGCGAAAGCATTTCGGGCGTTTGCCCTCAACACTTATGGGCAGTTGAGTGCCGTTATCGAAGTCTATCACATCCGGGATAGCTTCGATGCACTCCTGGTTGGTTTGGATTAGCATCTCAATGGAGGAGCCGACCCAATCTTCTCTTACTTTTTTCTGTACTTGCAGTACAGTTGTTTTGTCCTCGATTCCGACGAGGACAGACGCGGCCAGCCAAGAAGGGGTCATTCCGGGGGGGACGTGGGTCAGTTTGACCCTCACAATTTTTTGCCCACAGTAGGAGGGCACCAACACCATTTCCTCGCTCCTTAGGGTCACTACTGATTGGGCCTTTGCCTCCTGGGGTGTGGCAAAAAGTACGTCTACGGTGGCATATTTTTTGCCTCGGGTGATGTGCGTTTTCCGCTGCCACACAGACCCCAAGGCTTTTTGTATTTGGGCCTCTGTGGCTCTTTCCACCCTACGGGATTTTGTACTTACTGTACGGTACGTGACCGTACAGTGCTCTTGGGTTTCGAAAAAATTTTTCGCTGCCTTGCAGATTGCTCGGTGTCCGTTCTTTGTCACCATCTTCTTCGCTTCCTCTAATTCCTCATTTGTTATGAGGATTGTTTCCAAGTTTTTCGCAATACCTGCAAATGAGATTGGTTTTTCCCTGCTGTTGTTGTTGTCGTCAGAGCTGCTGGTACTTTTGTTGTTGCTGCAGGTACTACGACTACTGCCTCCGCCGCTGTTGCTGTGGTTGTTGTTGGTGTTGCTGCTGCTAATGCTGTTGTTGTTTATGCTGCTGGTGATGCTGTTGCGGCTGCTACTGTTGTTTTCATTGTCACTGTTGCTGTTGTTATTACGGCTGCTACTGCTATTATTCCTGACGTGAGACGAATGAACTGGGTTTTCGTATTTCCCGCACACCTGTTTCGTCGCTGTCGTCGTCGTCGTGGAGAAACCTTGCACGCTTTGCACGAGACTTTTCTTTTCTTTCGTCACTTGCGAAAGAGAAGGGAGGGAGAGAGACACATTTAAAGAAGGGAGGGAGAGAGACAATCTTCTCTCTGCTGTAGTGATGATTGAGGAAGGAGAAGACGGAATGAGTGGGAGTGACGTATGAAATTTCTTTTTCGTAGCCATGTTGTTTTTTGTTTAAAATGAATATTGGGTACAAAACCCCAATAACTGGTTATTTAACCCCGAAGGGCCAAATAACGGACAGAAAGACCCCTCTCACGAGGAGGAGGGTGTCTTTATCAACAATTTGGTTCAAGTTTTAAACAATTTACAATTGTTTTAACGGTTAAAAATTACTATACCTTACAGAGCCGAGCCTCCGTCAACCATGGCATTCAATAATAATAATAATAATAATAATAATAATAATAATAATAATAATGATTTCTTTATTGGCCACAAGGGCTGACATCAAGAAAAATATTATAGACGGCACAGGACGGTACAATGTTGGTTTTGTGCGTGTAAATATTTTTATTAATATATAAGAAAAGAAAAAAAAAGGACATAGAAACATATATATAAACAATAAAAATGAAAATTGAAACAATGAAAAATTCCCCAATACCTCCGTGTTTCACTCGTGGCGAAAACCACACAAAAGACCACGGCCACCCTGCCCTTCAGAGTAAGCGCCCTCTCTCAATTTTTCCATCTCTCAAACTACAGAAGTATATTCAGAGTGGTCCCGTTCACTCGGACCATTCTCGCTACATTCACCCACCTTTCACCAAACTTGCTAGAAGGCAGCACTTGCCTCTCCACCCTGATTTTCCTCTTCAAGTGAAACTTGAAAAATTTAATTAGGGATTCGCCGAAGAGGAAAGTGTCTGTCTTTAACCCTTTTAACCTTGTCCACCACACAATATCTTTCGTCATGGCCACCAGGCAGATGAAAACCGCCTGCCCTTCCTCCTCGAAGGAAGACGGCGAGACCATCTGCACAATGGACTCAGTCGACAACCGGATCAGTCCTACACGCGACAGCAACTGTTCGACATAGCTCCACAAGTCAGCAATGCTCGGGCACTGAACGAGTGCGTGCACGACGGTTTCGTCGCTCTGCGCGCATCTCGGACAGGCTCGGCTGACGGCACTTCCGTGCCTGTAGAGCTTATCTCGAACCGGCAGCGCTCCCGGGTAGCACTGCCAGGCCAGGAATTTTTGGAAGTTATCCATAGGCCCCGGGCTGAAAGTTCTCCGGAAGAGAGCAAACAGCTGATCTTCTTCGACGCCCAGTATCTCTCCGAGAATGTCGTCGCTCTTCCCGTCCACTAGTCCTCTATAGAACGCCGAGGTGGATGTTCCACCGATACTGGTGCCCAGGTGGCAGAGGGCAGTGATCGCCTGGAGACATTCCAGTTTCCATGCGCTATCCCTCGGTCTTTTTCTGACCCAGGACTGCAGCTCCGTCAAGGAGATGAGCTGTGGGAAAACGTACCTGGCGAACGGCGACCACACCTGTTTACCGTCAGGGAAGCACCAGAGATGTCGCAGCCTCAGCGCATGTTTGCGCATCATCAGCCATGGCATGCCCAGTCCTCCACGCAACGGGTGTTGACAGCAGATGGATCGTCTGACCATGGGAGCGCGTCCCTTCTACAAAAAGCGGAAGAGGAGGCGCTCCATTTTGGTGAGAGTTGGGCTGGAGCAAGGGACGACGGTGAGGGGGTAGCAGATGACGGATGCGATGTACGCATTCATCACCTCCGCCCGGCCTTTCAGGGACAGCTTCCTCTCAGCCCATTTCTGGGTGAGGGAGGCCACCCTGCTCGTCACCTCGTTCCAGTTTTTCTCCATCTGGAGGTCCGGTCCGAACCAGACCCCGAGCAATTTAACCGGTCCGTCCATCCAACGCCCCACGACGCTGTCGGACGGCATGGACTTGCCTCTCCAGGTGCCGAGCTGCAAGCCCACCGACTTTTCCTGGTTTATCTTTGCTCCTGTCACCGCTTCGTATTCCTTGAGAGCGGTGCCGAGCATCTAGACGTGTCTGGTGCTCGACACCACCACGGTGACTTTGTCAGCGTAAGCCGACTCGGATTTCCCGCATCCTAGTTCGCGTGGGACGCCCCTCTTCGCTCCCAATTTGTGCAGTAACGGCTCGAGAGCCAATACGTACAAGAGGGAGGAGAGGGGACAACCCTGGTGGACTGAGCGCATGATGCTGAATGGCTGCGACAGGAGACCGTTCACCCTCACAACTGAGCAGATGTCGCTGTACATTGCTGCGATCCAACCCCCTAAAAGCGGGCCCGAAACCGGCTGCCTCGAGGACCGCCGCCAGGTACCGATGGTCGACCCTATCGAATGCTTTGGATTGATCCAAGTTGATCAAGGCCCCACCCTTGCCAGGTTCCTTAACCACCCTCTCTATGATGTATCGCATGAGGTGGAGGTTGTCGTGTATGGATCTGTCCGGAATGGCGCATGTCTGCGCTTCTCCCACCAGACCCTTGACGACAAGTGCCAGCCTCGTTGCTAACACCTTGGCCAAGATCTTGAACTCTGCGTTTAGCATGGTTATGGGCCTGAAATTATCGATAACATCCCCCTTGTTCGGGTCTTTCTTCAGCAGCGCAACTGCTCCCCGGCTCACAAAACTGGGAATGCTCCCGTTCTGCTGCCAGTTGCAGTAGACGTCTGCAAAGAGGTCACCGAACAAGTCTGGCATAAATGCATAAAGCGCGTAGGGCAGACCTTCCAAACCTGGCGATTACCCCTTGTGCAGTTAGCCATCGCTTCCCGTATTTCACCGGCTGTTATTGGCTTTTCGCAACACTGTGCTGCGGTCGTCGAGAGCGGAGGCAGTGCGTCGAGGTATGCACTGAAGTCCATGTCCCGACCCGGGCTGCCGCCGCTCCCGAAGAGTTCAGCAAAGTACTGCTGAAAAGATTCACACATCCGCTCGGGTTCGAGCATCACGCACCCGTTTTGGTCAGACAAAGACCGAATTGTGGCTTTGTTGCCACGTCGCGCCTCTGCCACCCGGTCCCTTTGGACGGCTTTTGTCCCCTCGTGTTTCAGAGCACGCGCTCTAGCTCTGACAACGCAGCCTTCGTGTTTTGCGTTGAAGAATTGGTCGAGTGCCAATCTCGCCGCAAGCACGTCGGTTTCGATGCTTGTCCTAAACGCCTCTTCTAGCTTTCTGACTAGCTCTCCCTCTACTCTATTTTCCTCAAATAGTCTATTTTTACACAAATACGAATACGGCGCCCCTTAAAAGGGGGCCCTCTTATTTACTAGTGAGCCCTTGTATTAGGTGGGTCACTTCTTCTAAACTTTTATCAAATTTAAAACTTGAATAAAAGGTTTAGAAAGGTTGAAAACGCGGTAAAACGTTGAAAAAAACTGGAGGCGATAAGAAGCGTGGCTTCACCAACAACAACAACAATAATAATAATAATAATAATAATAATAATAATAATGTTTGCTTTATTAACCACAAGGGTTTACATAAAGTAGACATTAAGGACAGTACATTAAAGTAGACAATACAGGACGGTACAAATGGGCATTTCTGCGTGTAAAACAACAGAGGATGTAATAAAAAAATAACAATGAAAAATTCCCCAATAGGGAGGAGACTTCCGAGGGACATTTGTGGAGAAAGCCCAGTAAAAGGCTACAGTGACCCTGACCACCAAGGCAAGGGCCCTCTCCCAGTTTTCCACCTTTAATTTACAGATACATACTCAGAGTAGGCCCATTCACTCGGGCCATTCTTGCTTCTCTCACCCATCTTTCAACAAAATGCTGGGAAGAGAGCACTTCCCTCTCTACTCTGATTTTCCTTTTCAAATGAAATTTGAAAAAGTCAATCAGGGCATCGCCGAAGAGGTAAGTGCTCGTCTTCAGCCCTTTCAAACGTGTCCACCATACTATCTCTTTCGCCATGGCCACCAGACAGATAAAAACTACCTGCACTTCCCGGCTAAAGGAAGAGAGCGGGGCAATCCTCACGATGGACTCAGATGATAGCCGGATCCGTCCTACACGCGACAGTAGGTATTCGACATAAACCCACGAGTCAGCAATTTTCAGACATGCCCGGCTGACGGCACCACCATGCCTGTACAGTTTATCTCGAACTGGCAAGGCTCCTCGGTAGCACTGCCAGGCCAGAGATTTCTGGAAGTTGTCCATAGGCCCCGAAGAGATTGGCTAGTTGATTTTCGTCGACGCCTAGAGTTTCCCCAAGTACGTCGTCGCTCTTCCCCTCCACTAATCCTCTATAGAACGCCGAGGTGGAGTTTCCACCGATCACAATGCCCGATTGGTCGAAGGCTGTGAGCGCCTGAAGACATTCCAGTCTCCAGGCGCTCCCTCTCGGTCTTCGCTTGACCCAGGACTGCAGCTCCGTCAAGGAGACGAGCTGGGGAAAGACGCGTCTAGCAAACGGCGACCACAACTGTTCACCGTCGAGGAAGAGGGGGAGATGTCGTAGCCTGAGCGCGTGTCTGCGCATCATCAGCCACGGCATGCCCAGCCCTCCACGTAGCGGGTGTTGACAGCAGATGGACCGCCTGACCATCGGAGCGCGTCCCTTCCACATAAAGCGAAAGAGCAAACGCTCCAGCGCAGTCAGGCGGGGCTTGGGACAAGGTACGACGGTCAGGCGGTAGCAGATGACGGACGCGATGTACGCGTTAGCCACCTCCGCTCGACCTTTCAGGGATAGCTTCCTCTCCGCCTATTTCTGTGTTAGAGAAGCCACCCTGCTCGTCACCTCGTCCCAGTTTTTGTCCGTCTGGAGGTCCGGACTGAACCAGACCCCTAGCAATTTAACCGGTCCGTCTGTCCAACACCCGACGACGGTGTTGGACGGCATGGACCTGCCTCTCCAGGTGCCCAGCTGCAGGCCCACTGACTTTTCCTGGTTGATCATTGCTCCTGTCACCGCTTCGTATTCTCTTAGTGTAGTGCCGATCGCCTCGATGTGTTTGGCGTTCGACACCACTACGTTGACATCGTCCGCATATACTGACACGGAACTTCCGCATCCTATTTCGCGCGGGACGCCCCTCACCGTCTCCAGTTTGTGCAGTAATGGCTCGAGAGTCAATACGTACAAGAGGGACGAGAGGGGACATCCTTGGTGGACCGAGCGCATGATGTTGAACGGTTCCGAAAGGTGACCGTTCTCTCTCACCACAGAGCAGATGTCGCTGTGCATGGCAGCGATCCAGCCTCTGAAGACGGGCCCAAAGCCAGCTGCCTTCAGGACTGCCGCCATGTAACGATGGTCGACCCTATCGAAAGCTTTCGACTGATCTAAATTGATAAAAGACCCACCCGTGCCAGGTTCCCTAGCTACCCTCTCTACGATGTATTGCATGAGGTGGAGGTTGTCGTGGATGGATCTGTCGGGAATGGCGCATGTTTGCGCCTCTCCCACCAGACCACGAACGACAAGCGCCAACCTCTAAGCTAGCACCTTGGCCAAAATCTTGAACTCTGTTTTAGCAGAGTTATGGGCCTGAAATTATCTGTTATCGCCCTTGTTCGGTTCCTTTCTCAGCAGCGCCACCGCTCCTCGGCTCACAGAGCTGGGAATTCTCCCATTCTGTTGCCAGTTGCAGTAGACGTCCGCTAAGAGGCCTCCGAACAAGTCTGGCATCTGTACGTAAAGTTCATAGGGCAGACCATCCGAACCAGGCGATTTACCCCTTGTGCAGCCAGTCATTGCCTCCCGTACTTCAGCGGCTGTTATCGGTTTTTCGCAACACTCCGCCTCAGTGGCCGAGAGCCGTAGCAGTTCGTCGAGGTAGACACTAAAGTCCATCCCTCGATCCGGCCCGCCGCTGCCCCCGATCAGCTGAGCGAAGTGTCGCTGAAAAGCTTCACACATTTTCCCGGGATCGAGTAGCATGCGCCCGTCGTGGTCCACCAAAAGCCGGATCGTGGCTTTGTTGCCACGACGCGCCTCCGCCACTCGGGCCCATTGAACGGCTTTCTTCCCCACGTGTCTGAGAGCACGCACCCTAGCTCTTAAAACGCAGCCTTCGGGCTTTGCATTGAAGAATTGGTCAAGGGTCAATTTCGCCGCAAGTACGTCGGTGGCGATGCCTTTGCTAAGCGCCTCGTCTAATTTTCTAACTAGTTCTCCCTCTGCTCTATTTTTCTCTATAGCTAAATGGACTCTAAACCTAATGGACTCTATTCTAATCGCTCTTTTCAGAGCAAACCACCACTTGTTGTTGACGATGGCCCCCGTCAACTCTCGCTTAACTAGTTCGCTAATCCGGTCTCTGTAGGCCTTGCGCGCTGGTAAGGATGCGTTTAGCTTCCAGTAGCCGGGTACTCGTCTATGAAGCCTAAGTCAAGCACACAAATCACGAATTTGTGGTCCGTGTAGCTGACTATCTTGAATTGTGGACAGCTTATGCCAGACCTATCTATTTCTCTACAAAATACTCTATCTAGATATGATCTGGATGACCCGATGCGATTTGTCCAAATCCACATTGGCACATTCGGGAAATCCAATCGGTACCTGTCAGACAGTCCAAAACGCCTGAGCAGTTTGGCGAGGCTCTTGCACCCTCCTCCCCTATCCGTTAATCCCACGCAGTTCCAGCGTGCATCTAAGATCCCGTTCCAGTCGCCCACTAACACTAAAGAGCGGGACGTTCCTAGAAAGGTCTCCAGACGCCGGAAGAAATCAGGCCGCACTGCTCCTGTCGGGGCATAGACGGCCACTAGCCTGAAAACTTGCCCTTCTCTGCTGATTACGTCCAGCACCACCAATTTCTGGGTCCAGGAAGATGACCCGTATGGCGAGATCCAAACCTCTCCGAAAAAGCACAGAAACTCCTCCCCCCGATCCAGGACGGCTGGGAGATGCGTACACATCGTAGCCGCCGAAGATCGGTGCGAAGGCCCGTGCTTCGGAGATTCTGGTCTCGCTGATGGCCACTACATCTATGTTTAGTAACCTGAGGTCGTTGGGCAGGTGGCCCTGCTTCCATGACGACCCCAAGCCACGCGCATTTATGTTGCCTATTCTGAGTGAGGTCATGTTGAAATGGAGTGGAAAAGATGGGAAAGACCACTTACCTTAATTCTCGTAGAGGAAGGATGGTTTCTCCATCCCTTTTCACTTGATCGTCTGGTGAAGGGACCGTTGAATCGTCCCTTCGGCTGGTCGTCGGCTCTTCTGTGAGTATATCCGAATATACTCTCCGGTTGAGTGTCCCTCCTAGGTCTCTGAAATCACCAACTGCGTTGGGGAATTTCGTTTTAATGTTTGTGTATCGTTTCTGCGCTATTCTTAACAGTCTTATGTTCGTTGGTGTTTTGATTGGTGCTGGTATTATGTAGTCGTGCTGTGAAATGTCTCTGTGTTCAATTATGTAAGTCATTAGTTTCTTGTGTGTATTTATTGCTGTGCATTTGTTTTTCTGGGGTGTGGTGTGGTTCTGCTATTTTCTTGCCGTTGTTGCTGGGTGTGTGTGTTTTGTTGTTGTGTTTGCGATGTGGTGGTGGTGTTGAAGGTGTTGTTGTTGTTGGCGGTGGGGTTGCCGCCGGTGGTGATGGTGGTGGTAGTGTGGGTGGTGATGGTGTTGGTGGTGTTGCTGCTGTAAGTCTCTTTGCAGTAGCCTTTATCCTTTTTTCATTTCTTTCCTCCCTTTTCGAAGGCGACGATGCGCTGCTTCTGCGTTTGTGCCTTCTTGCGACCTTTTGCCATCCCTCTCCCACCTCACACTCCATGTCCGATTCTGTGAGGTCGGGAGGGGTACCAGCTCCACTCTTTCACTTGTTGTTGTTGGTGGTGTTTGCAGTGGAGTCTCTGTTGCAGCTGCAGTTGGTATTACTGTTGTTGTTGTTAATACTTCCACTGCTGCTGCTGCTGTTATTGATTTCCGTGGCGTGGGTATGGGTGCCACAGACCTATCCTTCCTGGTTGCCGCTTGTCCTGTCGCTGGTAGCAGTTGAGCCGGTTTCAGAAGGAGGGGGTTTTCTCCTTTCTCATGGTTGTCTCATTGCAGAAGGCCCTGAGGTGAGTCTTCGATCCACAGCGAAAGCATTTCGGGCATTTGCCCTCAACACTTATGGGCAGTTGAGCCTTTGCCTCCTGGGGTGTGGCAAAAAGCACGTCCACGGTGGCATATTTCTTGCCTCTGGTGATATGCGTTTTCCGCTGCCACACAGACCCTAAGGCTTTTTGTATTTGAGCCTCTGTGGCTCTTTCAACCCTACGGGATTTTGTGCTTACTGTAAGGTCCATGACCGTACAGTGCTGTTGGGTTTCGACAAATGTTTCGGCTGCCTTGCAGATTGCTCGGTGTCCAGTTTTCGTCACCATCTTCTTTGCTTCCTGTAATTCCTCATTTGTTATAATGATGGTTCCCAGGTTCTTTGCGATACCTGCAAACGAGATTGGTTTTTCTTTCTTGTTGTTGTTGTTGTTTTTGTCGTCAGAGCTGCTGTTACTTTTGTTGTTGCTGCTGGTACTACGACCGCCGCCGCCGCTGTTGCTGTTGTTGTTGTTTATACTGCTGCTGATGTTGTTGCGGCTGCTACTAGTGTTTTCCTTTTCACTGTTGCTGTTGCTGCTGTTATTACGGCTGCTGCTGCTGCTGCTATTCTTCATGACGTCAGACGAATGAAATGGCTTTCCGTGTTTACCGCACACATTTTTCGTCGTTGTCGTTGTCGTGGAGAAATGTTCCACGTTATGCACGTGCTCTTAGTGAAAGCTATCAGAAACTATATTTTTCTTTTTCTTTAATGGCGTCGCTTGCGAAAGAGAAGGGAGGGAGAGAGACAATCTTCTCTCTGATGTAGTGACGATTGAGGAAGAAGAAGACGGAATGAGTGGGGGTGACTTGTGAAAATTACTTCTTCTAGCCATGTTTTTTGGGGGGTTAAAATGAATATTGCGCACAAAACCCCAATAAGCGGTTATTTAACCCCGAAGGGCCAAATAACGGGCAGAAAGACCCCTCCCACGAGGAGGAGGGTGTCTTTAGCTACAATTTGGTTCAAGTTTTAAACAATTTACAATTGTTATAACGATTAAAAATTACTATACCTTACAGAGCCGAGCCTCCGTCAACCATGGCATTCAATAATAATAATAATAATAATAATGATAATAATAATAATAATAATAATAATAATAATAATAAAAAGATCATATTCCATTACAAAAGATGCAAAAGATCATATTCCATTACAAAAGATGCACAAAGATACAGTAATGGACTACAAATTTCAGAAGTCCCATTTACTGCTGAAATGGAAAACACAGAAAAAGCAAAGCAGGTAAAAGTAACTGCAAAGAAAGAACTGCTACAGAAACTGGCTAAGAAATGGCAAGAAAAGCCTCTGTATGGAAAATACCCAGAGCGAGCTAACAATCCTGATGTTGACAAAACTTTAACCCATCAGTGGTTGGCATCCTCTGGACTGAAATCGGAGACTGAAGGACTGATTATATCCGCACAAGATCAGTGTCTGCCAACAAAAAATTACCAAGCCAACATAATAAAAAATGGGTGCAGCCCATTATGCCGTGTATGCAAAAAACAACCAGAGACCATTGACCATATAATTTCAATGTGCAGTCCTATAGCTCCAACCGAATACCTAAACAGGCATGACAGAGCTGCACAATACATACATTGGATAATGTGTAAGCATTTTGACCTGCCCCATCAAAAGAATTGGTGGGAGCATCAACCACCTCCCATACTTGAAAAAGATCACATCTCAATCTTGTGGAACTTTAGCATCCAAACAGACCGAAAAATAGATGCAAATAGACCTGATATAATATTGAAGGACTTTCAAAGGAGGGTATGCCTGCTAATTGATATGTCTGTTCCAATAGACAAGAATGTATCTATAAAAACATTTGAAAAATTGAGCAAGTATAAGGACCTGGAGATAGAAATTGGAAAAATGTGGAAATTGAGAACTAAAACAATACCAGTGGTTGTAGGCGCTCTGGGAATGATACCTAAGGGGTCTAACGACTACTTATCGCAAATCCCAGGAAACCCGCGTATAGGAGAAATACAAAAGATAGTACTAATGGGAACTGCCCATATACTAAGGAAGATCCTGTCAATATAAGTACATCACAAGTCTAAACACTAAGGATGCATGTGTGAATATGTATGTTCTTTCTTGAACATGGCGGACCTTGTTGTCTCTTGAGGTCACTGGTTGTGACTTGGTGATAACTCGTATAAACATAAAGCAAGATAAATGCAAATAATAATAATAATAATAATAATAATAATAATAATAATAATAATAATAATAATAATAATGATTTCATTTATTAGCCACAAGGGCCGACATGTAGGGGACAATACAAAGACGGGGAGAGTGGGGGTTTACAATAAGGTCGAGTAAAAGTGCACAATGGCAAGACTAATTTAACAATGAAAATATAAAAATATAAAATAAACTATGCCAAAATATAACAAAATAAATTCCCCGATAGGGGTGGACGACCCTGGGGTGATTCGGGTACCCCACCAATCCTGAACCACACTGCACTTCTAGGGCACCCAGGGAGAGCACCCCTCTCCTCAAGTTAGCTAGCCTATAGGCGCATGGTCAGAGTAGGCCCATTCACACGAGCCATTCTCGCCACATTCACCCACCTTTTAGAAAATGTACTAGGGGGCAGCACTTCTCTCTCCACCCTCACCCTCCTTTCCAGGTGAAACTTGAAGAAGTTGATGAGGGATTGGCCGAAGAGAAAAGTGTCTGTCTTTAGTCCTTTCAACCTGGTCCACCATATAATCTCTTTCGCAACTGCCACCAGACAGAGGAAAATTTCCTGCTCTTCCTGACCTAAGGAATGTGACGGCTCGATCTTCACTATGGACTCGGCCGATAGCCAGATTCGTTCCACACGCGACAGTAGCTGTTCGACATAACTCCACAAGTCAGTAATGCACGGACATTGGACAAGTGCGTTCAGAACAGTTTCGTCGTTCTGTGCGCATCTTGGACAGGTCCGTCTGACAGCACTTCCGTAGGGGAAGATATGCACATGGTGGATAGGGTATTATTGAATCGCTCCCGTAAGTTTTTGATTTTTTACATATTTAAAACAATTGTGATAGAATAATTCTTATTACAAGTGAAACGTAAGATATCAGTATCTACTCCCAGGAAGTGGCAACGCATCACATTGCAGCATAGGGCTCCAATATGTAATATTTAATTTAATATTTAATTTTGTACCAGAAATCTTATAGTCAGAAAAGAAAATGGCTAGAAAATAAAAGCCAAATAACTTCACCACCGCCGCCGCCGCCACCATCACCATCACCACTACCACAACAAATCTAGCCAAATACAGACCAGCACAATACCTATGGTGCTGCTGTCCCATCACCACCGCCGCCGCTGCATCGTCGCTGCCGCCACTGTTCCCTCACTGCTTGAGATAGGGGTGGTGATGCCGCTATGCATGAAGGGAAGCGAGCAAGGTATCAAAAGATATAAATAGACTGGGTTAGTAACTCGGTCAAACAGCTAACAACAACAACACCAAAATAATTATGTTGTTGTATCTCTAAACTCTCTCAAAATGTTTACTTTAAACGCTGTCAAATCTAAACTACAATATAATAATAATAATTGCTTTTGTAGTCAGAAACAAAATGGCTAGAAAATAACAGCCAAATAACGCACCGCCAGCATCACCGCCGCCGCCGCCACCATCACCATCACCACTACCACAAAAAAATCTAGCCAAATACAGACCGGCACCATCCCTATAGTACTGCTGCCCCATCGCCACCGTCGCCACTGCATCATCGCTACAGCCACTATTCCCTCACTACTTAAGAGTGATGCTGCTACACATGAAAAGAAGCGTTGAAGGTATCAACAGTTATAAATAGACTGGGTTAGTGACTCGGTCAAGCAGCTAACAACAACAACACCAAAATAGTTATGTTGTATCTCTAAACTCTCTCAAAATGTTTAGTTTAAACAATGTCAAATCTAAACTATAATATAATAATAATAAGTGCTTCTGCTTTTGGCACGAGGCCAGCAATTGTCCCGGTGTGTTGCAGGTGCCTTGTGGTGTCGGCAACGTAGGGATGTAGGAGAAAAAAATTATTGAAAAAATTATAGTCGAAAAATTAGAGAACAGAGCACAAACAGAGGCAAACGCAACAACGGACACGGGTTTCAAAAGTTTTGAACACTACAACCCCTACTTCCCTTAGCAGCAGCAGCAGCAGCAGCAACAACAATACTAGTAACCGATGTTACTGTCCTTGTAAAACGAAAAACGCAAAGGAGAAAAACAAACAAAAAAGGGAGAGAGTAAAAGGGAAGAAAAGCTAAGTCAGACATTCAAACATTACAATGAAACTTGTGTTTGTTTTTTTGTTTTTGTTTTTAGGTTTTTATCTATTTGTTTGTTCATTTATGTTCGTCTACAGCGTGACGGTGCCACGCTAAAATCACCGGGGGTGATGAAAACACCGGTAGTTATGTAACCATACATTCACCAATCCTCGATATGAGTGCTTAAATGTCGAACCTAAACAGTTCGAAGAACGGTGAAGTGGTGACTGGAATGTCATGTGACAGACTCTCAACCAGGAGGTGCTCCCTGGCCCAGCAGCAGGGACCTGGCTGTCATCCAAATACTGCTGGTATTGGAGGAAGAGGAAGAAGGAAAGGGACCAGAACCAATTGGACGAAAGAAATGAATAGAGCTGTTATGCAATGTTATCTGAAGAGTAACCCCAAGGAAAAAGACTATAGGAAACGGATGTATAACATCTGGAACGAGATTGGTCTATTTAAATTAGATGAACAAAAATTGGCCGGGCAGGCTCGGGTAATAAGAACTAATGGGTGGATAAGCGAGCTGGAACTGGAGGAACTGAGCAGAGAGATTAGGTTGGAAATGGAGAGTGGAGTATGCCAGGCAAACGAGCCAGTGGGAAATGAAGGTGAAATGGTTGAGAGAACGGAGGAACCATCCGAAGCAGACAATGATCTGAATGCTGAAATAAATAATACCTGGAACAAAGATACGGCCATTGAGGAAATGAATGCTGACGAGCTAGGACAAGATTTGGTTGATATCCTAAACTTAGTGGTAGATGAAAGGAACAAGGATAGTGGGAAACCTATGAACCTAAGATTTGTAGACAGAAAAAAGTTAAAGAAACAACAGCTAAGGTAAACAAAGTCATCCCATACCCTGAGGGGAGGAGCCTTCACCGGTGCAATAATATCCTCAAAGCAACAGCAAATGCGGTGAGGAAATTACTTGGCATGAAAGCGAGAGGAAACAACAAACAAGAAAGATCAGAACCTTGGCGGAAGAAACGACTGAATGGTCAAATCAGGGAAATGAGAAATGACATTGGAAAGCTTGAGTCCCGACTGAATGGAACACTACAAAACATAGACACTAAAAATAGACTGGAAATAAAGTACAAAACTAGGAGGAAAAAGCTAAATATTATCATAGAGGAACTGAAGCAACGCATTGTAGCAAGTGCGCAAAGATTAGGCGATACGAGACCAGAGTCAGTCAGTATAGACAGAACCGCATGTTTGACAACAACCAGAAGATGTTTTTTGGACAGCTTGAAGGGAAAGAAAGAGGCAACGACTTGATCCCTGAGGCGGAACAAACTAAGACATTCTGGAGAGGAATATTGGATCAGGATGTTAAACATAATGACCAGGCAGTGTGGATTGAGAAAGTACAAAAGGAGATTAGTGAACAGGCACACCAACAAACTGATTTGAGTATCACAGTTGAAACTCTTAAGGGGCAGGCCAAAAAACTAACCAACTGGAAATCACCAGTCCCGGATGGTGTGCAGGGGTATTGGATTAAAGATATAACATCCCTCCACTCGAAACTGACAGCCATGTTCAATGACTGCTTGAGGTCAGGTGAGGTACCAGAGTGGTTGACAAAAGGTACCACAGTTCTGGTAATGAAAGACCGAATCAAGGGTAATGATGTTACCAACTATAGACCTATCACATGTCTGCCCGTAATGTGGAAACTGTTGACAAGCATTGTGTCTGAGGAAATCTACCATCACCTCCACACAAACAACTTGTTACCGGACGAACAAAAAGGATGCCGAAAGAAGTCCCATGGTACAAAGGACCAGTTATTTATTGATAAGATGGTAATGAGGAATTGCAAGAGGAGACACACTGGTCTTGCCATGGGATGGATAGACTACAAAAAGGCATTTGACATGGTGCCTCATTCTTGGATCACCAAAAGCCTGGAGATCTTCAAGGTGGCAGATAACATCAGACAGTTGTTGGGCAAAAGTATGAAGTCCTGGTAAACAGAGTTAACATCAGCTGGAGAATCCTTGGGGGGCGTGAAGATCAAGAGAGGTATCTTCCAGGGAGATAGTCTGTCCCCTCTGTTGTTTGTCCTTGCCCTGATCCCCCTGACCATTATACTGCGAAAAGTGAGAGAAGGATACAAGTTGGGAAAGGGAGAGCCTACCATCAATCACCTCCTCTTCATGGACGATCTTAAGCTCTTCGGGAAGAGTGAGAAGGAGTTGGATGTGCTTGTTGACACTGTCCGTATTTTCAGCAATGATATATGTATAGAATTTGGTATTAATAAGTGTGGAGTCCTAGTGATGAAGAGGGGTAAATTGAACAAAACAGGTGAGATGATAAATGAAATTGAGACTGAAGAAGGATACAACTATTTGGGTGTTCTGGAGGCTGATGACATCAAGAACAAAAAAAATGAAGGAATTGATAAGATCTGAAAACTTTCGGAGTGTAAGGAGCGTATTAAAGTCACATCTGAACAGTAGGAATGCCATAAATGCAGTAAATTCCCGAGCTGTGTCTATTATTAGGTACAGTGCGGGAATTCTGAGATGGAATGTTGCTGAACAAAAAGAAATGGATAGGAAGACTAGGAAGCTATTGACTATCTACAATATGTTCCACAAGAGGAGTGATGTCGATAGAATCAACTTAAGGAGCTCTTAAGGTGGAAGAGGTCTTATCAGCATAGAGGACTTTGTTCAGATGGAGAAAAACAACCTACACAAATACCTGACTGATAGTAGGGAGCCAATGCTCAGAATTGTACTGAAGGAGAGGACAATAGACCAGGGGATGTCTAAGGTGGAAATAACAAGGAGAAAGAACAACCTTCATGAAAAATCCCTTCATAGTACCTTCTTTGAGAAATCTGAATTCAGAGATCCACAGACATGGAACTGGTTGAAAAGAGGAGAGCTTATAGAAGGCTACAGAAGGAATGCTAATGGCTGCGCAAGAGCAGGCCCTCAAAACGAAGTGGCTGAAACACCATATTTACAAGGAGGAGGCTAGCCCACTGTGCAGGATCTGTGGAGAGAGAGAGGAGACTGTAGCTCACATTGTATCCCAGTGTAAACACCTAGCCCAGACTCACTATAAAAGCTGGAGACATGATGCGATTGGAAGGATGATCCACTGGCACCTATGCAAAGTAAACAATTTACCACATTCTGAGAAGTGGTATGAGCATAAACCAGAGTCGGTGATAGAAAACGATCAGGTGAAGGTGCTGTGGGATTTTAGGATACAGACGGACAAGAAACTGGAACACAATAAACCTGACCTGGTGGTTTTGGACAAGGAAAAAAGATCGTGCCTGATTGTGGATGTGGCCTGCCCATTCGACACGAGAGTGCAAGAGAAGGAGAGGGAGAAAATTAACCGATACCAGGACTTAAAGTGGGAGGTAAAAAGGATTTGGAACTGCCATGAAGTCAAAGTGGTCCCGATTGTCAAAGGCGCACTAGGTACTATCTCAAAGAGATTCCAGGATGGTTAAATAAAATTGGCCCCGCCCCGCTTTTTGGAACACTTCAAAAGGCATGCTTGCTGGGAACAGCAAGAACCCTCCGATACGTCCTGAATATCTGAGGCTGCAGGTAGTGGCTTGATATTCATTTCAACAAACTTTCCAGTTAACCAACATCAATCACTGAAACTCAAAGAACAACAATAATAATAATAATAATAATAATAATAATAATAATAATAATAATAATAATAATAATAATAATAATAATAATAATAATAATAATAATAATAGGGAAGGGGACGCACATGGTGCATATACTGTTATGGAATCGCACCCGTAAGTTTTTGATTTTTACATATTTAAAACAACTGTGATAGAATAATTCTTATTACAAATGAAACATAAGATTACATTTTTGACTCTCAGCAAGCGACAAACCATCACATTGTGGAATAGGGCCTCAATAGTTAATATTTAATTTTGGATCAGAAATGTTATAGCGAAAAAAAACAGTAAAATCGCTACGTGGACAGACAGGCAAATAATTTCACCACCAACACCACCACCGCCGCCGCCACCATCACCACTACCACACAAAAAAATCTAGCCAATCCAACTGTTACTTCAACTTCTATTTCTGCTTCAACTTCAACACCATCACTACAGTACTACTATCTCATCACCACCACCACCACTGCCTCATTATCGCTTCCGCCGCTAATCTCTCCCACTACCTCCTGTTAAATACTACTACTACCACATCACCACCACCACTGCCTCATTATCGCTACCGCTGCTATTCTCTCCCACTACCTCCTGCTAAGACTGAGGGATAGTAGTATTCCCACAAAGTGAGGAAGGTATCAAAAGATATAAATAGACTGATTTGATGACCCGGTCAAAAAATCAAAAAATCAAATATCAAAATCAAAACAGCACAGCAGCAACGAAAAACGTAAAGAAAAGAAAAACGAACAAACAAACAAACAAACAAAAAAAAACTAAATCAGACATTCAAACATTACGTTAAAATGAAACTTATGCTTATTTTTTAAAGTTTTTACCTATTTATTTGTTTATTTATTTATGTTCGTCTACAGCGAGATAGTGCCACGCTGAAATCACCGGGGGTGATGAAATCACCGGTGGTTATGTAACCATACATTCACCAATCCTCGATATGAATGTTTAAATGTCGAACCTAAACAGTTCGAAGAACGGTGAAGTGGTGACTGGAATGTCATGTGACAGACTCTCACCCAGCAGTGCTCCCTGGCCCAGCAGCAGGGACCTGGCTGTCATCCAAATACTGCTGGTGTTGGAGGAAGAAGAAGAAGGAAAGGGACCAGAACCAACTGGACGAAAGAATTGAATAGAACTGTTATGCAATGTTACCTGAAGAGTAACCCCAAGGAAAAAGGCAATAGGAAACGGATGTATAACATCTGGAACGAGATTGGTCTATTTAAATTAGATGAACAAAAATTGGCCGGGCAGGCTCGGGTAATAAGAACTAATGGGTGGATAAGCGAGCTGGAACTGGAGGAACTGAGCAGAGAGATTAGGTTGGAAATGGAGAGTGGAGTATGCCAGGCAAACGAGCCAGTGGGAAATGAAGGTGAAGTGGTTGAGAGAACGGAGGAACCATCCGAAGCAGACAATGATCTGAATGCTGAAATAAATAATTGTTTCTATTTTAGGCACAAGGCCAGCAATTACACAGTACATTACTGGTACTTTATTTTAACGACCCCGTAAGGATGAAAGCCAAAGTTAACCTCGGCGGTATTTGAACTCAGATCATAAAGGGACGTAACTCTATGCTTCAAAGCATGGCGTCCGACTCTCTACCGATACTGCCAATCCACCGCCCTAAAATGCTGAAATAATTAATACCTGGAACAAAGATACGGCCATTGAGGAAATGAATGCTGACGAGCTAGGACAAGATTTGGTCGATATCCTAAACTTAGTGGTAGATGAAAGGAACAATGATAGTGGGAAACCTATGAACCTAAGATTTGTAGAGAGGAAAAAGTTAAAAGAAACAACAGCTAAGGTAAACAAAGTCATCCCATACCTTGAGGTGAGGAGCCTTCACCAGTGCAACAATATCCTCAAAGCAACAGCAAATGCGGTGAGGAAATTACTTGGCATAAAATCGAGAGGAAACAGCAAACAAGAAAGATCAGAACCTTGGTGGAAGAAACGACTGAATGGTCAAATCAGGGAAATGAGAAATGACATTGGAAAGCTTGAGTCCCGACTGAATGGGACACTACAAAACATAGACACTAAAAATAGACTGGAAATAAAGTACAAAACTAGGAGGAAAAAGCTAAATATTATCATAGAGGAACTGAAGCAACGCATTGTAGCAAAGTGCGCAAAGATTAGGCGATACGAGACCAGAGTCAGTCAGTATAGACAGAACCGCATGTTTGACAACAACCAGAAGATGTTGTTTGGACAGCTTGAAGGGAAAGAAAGAGGCAACGACTTGATCCCCGAGGCGGAACAAACTAAGACATTCTGGAGAGGAATATGGGAGCAGGATGTTAAACATAATGATCAGGCAGTGTGGATTGAGACAGTTCAAAAGGAGATTAGTGAACAGGCACACCAACAAACTGATTTGAGTATCACAGTTAAAACTCTTAAGGGGCAGGCCAGAAAACTAACCAACTGGAAATCACCAGGCCCAGATGGTGTGCAGGGCTATTAGATTAAAAATATAACATCCCTCCACCCGAAACTGACAACCATGTTCAATGAGTGCTTGATGTCAGGTGAGGTACCAGAGTGGTTGACAAAAGGTACCACAGTTCTGGTAATGAAAGACCAAACTAAGGGTAATGATGTTACCAACTATAGACCTATCACATGTCTGCCCGTAATGTGGAAACTGTTAACAAGTATTGTGTCTGAGGAAATCTACCATCACCTCCACATAAACAACTTGTTACCCTACGAACAGAAAGGATATCGAAAGAAGTCCCGTGGTACAAAGGACCAGTTACGTATTGATAAGATGATAATGAGGAATTGCAAGAGGAGACACACTGGTCTTGCCATGGGATGGATAGACTACAAAAAGGCATTTGACATGGTACCTCATTCTTGTATAACCAAAAGTCTAGAGATCTTCAAGGTGCCAGATAACATCAGACAGTTGTTGGGCAAAAGTATGAAGTCCTGGTAAACAGAGTTAACATCAGCTGGAGAATCCTTGGGAAGCGTGAAGATCATGAGAGGTATCTTCCAGGGAGATAGTTTGTCCCCCCTGTTGCTTGTCCTTGCCCTGATCCCCCCTGACCATTATACTGCGAAAAGTGAGAGCAGGATACAAGTTGGGAAAGGGAGAGCTTATCATCAATCACCTCCTCTTCATGGACGATCTTAAGCACTTCGGGAATAGTGAGGAGTTGGATGTGCTTGTTGACACTGTCCGTATTTTCAGCAATGATATATGTATGCAATTTGGTATTAGTAAGTGTGGAGACCTTGTGGTGAAGAGGGGTAAATTGAGCAGAAGCAATGGAATCCAGGTACCAACAGGTGAGAGGATAAAGGTAATTGATACTGAAGAAGGATACAAGTATTTGGGTGTTCTGGAGGCTGATGACATCAAGAACCAAAAAATTAAGGAATTGATACGGTCTGAAAACATTCGGAGATTAAGGAGCGTATTAAAGTCACATCTGAACAGTAGGAATGCCATAAGTGCAGTAAATTCCCGAGCTGTGTCTATTATTAGGTACAGTGCGGGAATTCTGAGATGGAATGTTGCTGAACAAAAAGAAATGGATAGGAAGACTAGGAAGCTATTGACTATCAACAACATGTTCCACAAGGGGAGTGATGTCGATAGACTATACTTAAAGAGATCTGAAGGTGGAAGAGGTCTTATCAGCATAGAGGACTGTGTTCAGATGGAGAAAAACAACCCACACAAATACGTGACTGATAGTAGGGAGCCAATGCCCAACATTGTACTGAAGGAGAGGACAATAGACCAGGGGTTGTCCAAGGAGGAAATAAGAACAAGGAGAAAGAGCAACCTTCATGAAAAATCCCTTCATAGTACCCTCTTTTGAGAAAACTGAATTTAGAGATCCACAGACATGGAACTGGTTGAAAAGAGGAGACCTTATAGAAGGCTACAGAAGGAATGCTAATGGCTGCGCAAGAGCAGGCCCTCAAAACGAAGTGGCTGAAACACCATATTTGCAAGGAGGAGGCTAGCCCACTGTGCAGGATCTGTGGAGTGAGAGAGGAGACTGCAGCTCACATTGTATCCGAGTGCAAACACCTAGCCCAGACTCACTATAAGGGCTGGAGACATGATGTGATGGGCAGGGTGATCCACTGGCTCCTATGCAAAGTAAACAATTTACCACATTCTGAGAAGTGATATGAGCATAAGCCAGAGTCGGTGATAGAAAACGATCAGGTGAAGGTGCTGTGGGATTTTAGGATACAGACGGACAAGAAACTGGAACACAATAGACCTGACCTGGTGGTTTTAGACAAGGAAAAAACATCGTGCCTGATTGTGGATGTGGCCTGCCCATTCGACACGCGAGTGCAAGAGAAGGAGAGTGAGAAAATTAACCGATACCAGGACTTAAAGTGGGAGGTAAAAAGGATTTGGAACTGCCATGAAGTCAAAGTGGTCCCGATTGTCATAGGCGCACTAGGTACTATCTCAAAAATTTTCCAGGGATGGTTAAAGAAAATTGATCCCGCCACGCTTCTTGGAACGCTTCAAAAGGCATGCTTGCTGGGAACAGCAAGAACCCTCCGATACGTCCTGAATATCTGAGGCTGCAGGTAGTGGCTTGATATTCATTTCAACAAACTTTCCAGTTAACCAACATCATTGACTGAGACTCAAAGAACAATAACAATAATAATAATAATAATAATAATAATAATAATAATAATAATAATAATAATAATAATAGGGAAGAAGACACACATGGTGGATAGAGGTCGTGAAATCGCTCCCGTAAGTTTTGATTTTTAACATATTTAAATCAATTGTGAAATAACAATTCTTATTACAAATGATACATAAAACATCCGGCTTGTGTCCCCAAAAAATTCGGATCCATAATATATTGTTATATCGCTCAAATATTCAATTTTGTATTATGCATTTTATATTCAAAAAAGAAAATGGTTATAAATGGAAGAAAACCCCCTCTGTCTACACTATATAGAACAGCCAAATAACAGCAATTTCACCAACACCAGAAACTAGATACACCACCTACCCCATCACCCCTCTGTGTACACTAAACAGATCAGCCAGATAACGGCAATTTCACCACCACCACCACCAATCTCAGCATAATAATAGTAATTACTATTATTATTGTCTCAAGGTTTAACAAAATGTTTAATGCCAATATTAAGAAAATATGTCAACACATATACGCGACTAACCCCATAGATTCACCGATCAAACAAAAATACAGTTCATTCAACAAAACTCAGTAACGACAATGCCATCACTACAGTCACCACCAACGGCCCCCGGTCAATCATTACTACCACTATCCCATCACCGCCGCCACCACTCCTTCATTGCTACCACCGCTATCCCCCCATTACCTTCTGTTAACTTACGAAAGGGGAAGATGGCGGTATCACTAGACAATATTAATAAACAAGATTAATATTTAATTTTGGATCAGGAATGTTAGAGTCGAAAAGGAGGAAAATGACAAAATGACTAAATAACTAAAGATAATTTCACCACCAACACCACCAACACTACCACGATGAAAACTCTGGTTAAGTCGACTCAACCGCTATTTCTACTCCAACTTCAACACCATCACTACAGTAATACGACCACCTCACCACCACCACTGCCTAATAAGGATTTATCGTACCGCCGCTATTCTCTCCCACGACCTCCTGCTAGTTGCTGCTAGCACAGCACCGCCACCACCACCACCACCACCACTGCCTCATTATCACTACCGCCGCTATTCTCTCCCGCTACCCCCTGCTACATCGTAGAATCCCCACTAAAAGAGGAAGGCATCAACATATATAAATAGACTGAATTGATGACCCGGTCAAAATCAAAAAAACAAAAATCAAAATCAAAGCAGCACAGCAACAACGTAAAACGTAAATAAAATAAGAATGAAGAGAAAAACAAACAGACGGACAGAGAAGGGAAGGGAAAAACTAAGTCAGACATTCAAACACTACATTACAATGAAACTTATGCTTATTCATTTTTTGGGGTGTTTTTTTTTTTGCCTGTTTGTTTGTTTGTTTATTTATGTTCATCTACAGCGTGATAATGCCACACAAAAATCACGTGGAGTGACGGAACCACCGGAGACGATGAATTCACCGGTGGTTATGTAACCATACGTTCGCCAATCCTCGATAAGAGTGTTTAAATGTCGAACCTAAACAGTTCGAATAACGGTGAAATGGAGACTAGAATGTCATGTGACAGACTCTCACCCAACAGGTGCTCCCTGGCTCAGCAGCAGGGACCTGGCTCTGAACCAAATACTGCTGGTGTGGGAGGAAGAAGAAGAAGGAAAGGGACCAGAACCAACTGGACGAAAGAATTGAATAGAACTGTTATGCAATGTTACCTGAAGAGTAACCCCAAGGAGAAAGGCAATAGGAAACGGATGTATAACATCTGGAACGAGATTGGTCTATTTAAATTAGATGAACAAAAATTGGCCGGGCAGGCTCGGGTAATAAGAACTAATGGGTGGATAAGCGAGCTGGAACTGGAGGAACTGAGCAGAGAGATTAGCTTGGAGATGGAGAGTGGAGTATGCCAGGCAAACGAGCCAGTGGGAAATGAAGGTGAAGAAGTCGAGAGAACGGAGGAACCACCCGAAGCAGACAATGATCTGAATGCTGAGATAAATAATACCTGGAACAGAGTTACGGCCACTGAGGAGATGAATGCTGACGAGCTAGGAAAAGATTTGGTTGATATCCTAAACTTAGTGGTAGATGAATTGAACAATGATAGTGGGAGACCTATGAACCTAAGATTTGTAGACAGGAAAAAGTTAAAGTAACAACAGCTAAGGTAAACAAAGTCATCCCATACCATGAGGCGAGGAGCCTTCACCAGTGCAACAATATCATCAAAGCAACAGCAAATGCGGTGAGGAAACTACTTGGTATAAAAGCGAGAAGAAACAACAGACAAGAAAGAGCAGAGCCTTGGTGGAAGAAACGACTGAATGGTCAAATCAGGGAAATGAGAAATGACATTGGAAAGCTTGAGTTCCTACTGAATGGGACACTAAAACATATAGACACTAAAAATAGACTGGAAATAAAGTACAAAACTAGGAGGAAAAAGCTAAATATTATCATAGAGGAACTGAAGCAACGCATTGTAGCAAAGAGTTCAAAAATCAGGCGATACGAGAACAGAGTCAGCCAGTATAGACAGAACCGCATGTTTGACAACAACCAGAAGCTGTTGTTTGGACAGCTTGAAGGGAAAGAAAGAGGCAACGACTTGATCCCTGGGGCGGAACAAACTAAAACATTCTGGAGAGGAATATGGGAGCAGGATGTTAAACATAATGACCAGGCAGTGTGGATTGAGACAGTACAGAAGGAGATTAGTGAACAGGCACACCAACAAACTGATTTGAGTATCATAGTTGAAACTCTTAAGGGGCAGGCCAAAAAACTAACCAACTGGAAATCACCAGGCCCAGATGGTGTGCAGGGGTATTGGATTAAAAATATAAGATCCCTCCACCCGAAACTGACAACCATGTTCAATGAGTGCTTGATGCCAGGTGAGGTACCAGAGTGGTTGAAAAAAGGTACCACAGTTCTGATAATGAAAGACCGAATCAAGGGTAATGATGTTACCAACTATAGACCTATCACATGTCTGTCCGTAATGTGGAAACTGTTGACAAGCATTATGTCTGAGGAAATCTACCATCACCTCCACACAAACAACTTGTTACCGGACGAACAGAAAGGATGCCGAAAGAAGTCACGTGGTACAAAGGACCAGTTACTTATTGATAAGATGGTAATGAGGAATTGCAAGAGGAGACACACTGGTCTTGCCATGGGATGGATAGACTACAAAAAGGCATTTGACATGGTGCCTCATTCTTGGATCACCAAAAGCCTGGAGATCTTCAAGGTGGCAGATAAATTCAGACAGTTGTTGGGCAAAAGTATGAAGTCCTGGTAAACACAGTTAACATCAACTGGAGAATCCTTGGGAAGCGTGAAGATCAAGAGAGGTATGTTCCAGGTAGATAGTCTGTCCCCTCTGTTGTTTGTCCTTGCCCTGATGCCCCTGACCAGTGTACTTCGAAAGGTGAGAGCAGGATACAGGTTGGGAAAGGGGAGGGGGCTTACCATCAATCACCTCCTCTTCATGGACGATCTTAAGCTCTTCGGGAAGAGTGAGAAGGAGTTGGATGTGCTTGTTGACACTGTCCGTATTTTCAGCAATGATATATGTATGCAATTTGGTATTAGTAAGTGTGGAGTCATTGTGATGAAGAGGGGTAAGTTGAGCAGAAGTAACGGAATCCAGGTACCAACGGGTGAGATGATAAAGAAAATTGACTCTGAAGAAGGATACAAGTTTTTGGGCGTTCTGGAGGCTGATGACATCAAGAACAAAAAAATGAAGGAATTGATAAGAACTGAATACATTCGGAGAGTAAGGAGCGTATTAAAGTCACATCTGAACAGTAGGAATGCCATAAGTGCAGTAAATTCCCGAGCTGTGTCTATTATTAGGTACAGTGCGGGAATTCTGAGATGGAATGTTGCTGAACAGAAAGAAATGGATAGGAAGACTAGGAAGCTATTGACTATCTACAACATGTTCCACAAGAGGAGTGATGTCGATATACTCTACTTAAGGAGATCTGAGGGTGGAAGAGGTCTTATCAGCATAGAGGACTGTGTTCAGATGGAGAAAAATAACCTACACAAATACGTGACCGATAGTAAGGAGCCAATGCTCAGAACTGTACTGAAGGAGGGGACAATAGGCCAGGGGTTGTCCAAGGAGGAAATAACATCAAGGAGAAAGAGCAGCCTTCAGGAAAAATCCCTTCATAGTACCTTCTTTGAGAAAACTGAATTTAGAGATCCACAGACATGGAACTGGTTGAAAAGAGGAGACCTTAAAAAGGCTACAGAAGGAATGTTAATGGCTGCGCAGTAACAGGCCCTCAAAACGAAGTGGTTGAAACACCATATTTACAAGGAGGAGGCTAGCCCACTGTGCAGGATCTGTGGAGAGAGAGAGGAGACTGTGGCTCACATTGTATCCGAGTGTAAACACCTAGCCCAGACTCACTATAAGGGCTGGAGACATGATGTGATGGGCAGGGTGAACCACTGGCACCTATGCAAAGTAAACAATTTACCACATTCTGAGAAGTGGTATGAGCATAAGCCAGAGGCGGTGATAGAAAACGATCAGCTGAAGGATCTGTGGGATTTCAGGATACAGACGGACAAGAAACTGGAACACAATAGACCTGACCTGGTGGTTGTGGACAAAGAATAAAGATCGTGCCTCATTGTGGATGTGGCCTGCCCATTCGACACGAGAGTGCAAGAGAAGGAGAGGGAGAAAATTAACCGATACCAGGACTTAAAATGGGAGGTAAAAAGGATTTGGAACTGCCATGAAGTCAAAGTGATCCCGATTGTCATAGGCGCACTAGGGACTATCTCAAAAAGTTTCCAGAGATGGTTAAAGAAAATTGGCCCCTTCACGCTTTTTGGAACGCTTCAAAAGGCATGCTTGCTGGGAACAGCAAGAACCCTCCGATACGTCCTGAATATCTGAGGCTGCAGGTAGTGGCTTGATATTCATTTCAACAAACTTTCCAGTTAACCAACATCAATGACTGAGACTCAAAGAGTAATAACAATAATAATAATAATAATAATAATAATAATAATAATAATAATAATAATAATAACTTACAAATATCTAGGTGTTTGTGAAGGAGACGGAATCAAGCACTCGACAATGAGGGAAAGGATAAGGAAGGAATGTTACCGCAGAGTGAGAGCAATCTTAAAAACGGAATTGAATGCAAGGAATAGGATCGATGCCATAAACACGCTTGCCATACCAGTAGTAACCTACAGTTACAATGTCATCAACTGGTCAAGCACAGAGATCCGTAGGCTCGATACAAAAATTCGAAAATTCTTAACCATGCACAGAATGCATCACCCTAAGGCAGATATAGATAGAATATATCTCCCTAGGAAAGAAGGAGGACGTGGGTTAATCCAGTTAGACATTGCGTTGAAAACTGCAACAATTGGATTATCTACATATCTAAGGGAATCACATGATTGGATGATCAAACTCGTTTTGAAACACGAAAGCATCAAAAGATCATATTCCATTACAAAAGATGCACAAAGATACAGTAATGGACTACAAATTTCAGAAGTCCCATTTACTGCTGAAATGGAAAACACAGAAAAAGCAAAGCAGGTAAAAGTAACTGCAAAGAAAGAACTGCTACAGAAACTGGCTAAGAAATGGTAAGAAAAGCCTCTGTATGGAAAATACCCAGAGCGAGCTAACAATCCTGATGTTGACAAAACTTTAACCCATCAGTGGTTGGCATCCTCTGGACTGAAATCGGAGAATGAAGGACTGATTATATCGGCACAAGATCAGTGTCTGCCAACAAAAAAATTACCAAGCGAACATAATAAAAAATGGATGCAGCCCATTATGCCGTGTATGCAAAAAACAACCAGAGACCATTGACTATATAATTTCAATGTGCAGTCCTATAGCTCCAACCGAATACCTAAACAGGCATGACAGAGCTGCACAATACATACATTGGATAATGTGTAAGCATTTTGACCTGCCCCATCAAAAGAATTGGTGGGAGCATCAACCACCTCCCATACTTGAAAAAGATCACATCTCAATCTTGTGGAACTTTAGCATCCAAACAGACCGAAAAATAGATGCAAACAGACCTGATATAATATTGAAAGACTTTCAAAAGATATATGCCTGCTAATTGATATGTCTGTTCCAATAGACAAGAATGTATCTATAAAAACATTTGAAAAATTGAGCAAGTATAAGGACCTGGAGATAGAAATTGGAAAAATGTGGAAATTGAGAACTAAAACAATACCAGTGGTTGTAGGCGCTCTAGGAATGATACCTAAGGGGTCTAATGATTACATATCGCAAATCCCAGGAAACCCGCGTATAGGAGAAATACAAAAGATAGTACTAATGGGAACTGCCCATATACTAAGGAAGATTCTGTCAATATAAGTACATCACAAGTCTAAACACTAAAGATGCATGTGTGAATATGTATGTTCTTTCTTGAACATGGCGGACCTTGTTGTCTCTTGGGGTCACTGGTTGTGACTTGGTGATAACTCGTATGAACATAAAGCAAGATAAATGCAGCTGTAATAATAATAATAATAATAATAATAATGATAATAATAATAATAATAATAATAATAATAATAATAATAATAATAATAATAATAATAATAATAATAATAATAATAATAATAAGGAAGAAGAAGAAGACGCACGTGGTTGATAGAAGATCATGAAATCTCTCCCATAAGTATTTGATTTTTAACATATTTAAATCAATCGTGAAATAACAATTCTTAGTACAAATGATACATAAAGCACCAGACTCAACTCTCAGAAAATTCGGATCCATCATATCCTGTTATATCGCTCAAATATTCAATTTTGTATTATAAATTTTATATTCCAAAAAGCAAACGGTTATAAATGGAAGAAAAAAACCCCTCTGTCTACACTAAAATGGAAGAAAAAAACCCCTCTGTCTACACTATATAGAACAGTCAAATAACAGCAATTTAACCAACACCACAAACTAGATACACCACCTACCCCATCACCCCTCTGTGTACACTAAATAGAACAGCCAGATAACGGCAATTTCACCACCACCAATCCCAGCATAATAATAATAATTACTATTATTATTGTCTCAAGTTTTCACAAAATGTTTAATGCCAATATTAAGAAAAATATGTCAACATATATATTAAACATACGCGACAAACCGCATAGATACTCAGATCAAACAAACTACAGTCTATTCAACAAAACTCAGTAACGACAACGCCATCGCTATAGTCACCGCCGCCACCACTTCATCCATCATTGCTACCACTATCCCATCACCGCCGCCACCACTCCTTCATTGCTACCACCACTATTCCCCCATTACCTTCTGTTAACTTAAGAAAGGGGAAGGTGGCGGTATCACTAGACAAAGGAGAGGCTAGCAAAAGATATAAATAGATTGACTTAGTGACCCGGCCACCGGCCAAACGCCAACGACTATGGCACTGCTGGCTCCCCCTTCCCCCCAACAATAGAAAAAACCCCAGCACCACCACCGACATAGCCAACAACAATAACAGGCAACTTCAGCAAAAAGTAAATTATATTATTAATAATTTCATTCTTAAGCCACGCAATGCTCACATTAAGGAACCACTCATTATAATAACAATTTAAAACAAACAACAAAAAAGAAAACCCGTGACCAAGAAATACCGGGATGGTGGCCGGCGGGGAATAGCCGTGCCTCTAGGGGACGACCACTCTAGTCTTGGTTGACACTCGTCCTAGAAGTGGTAACACGAAATGATTACCCCTTGGCGGATAAGGATAAAACGCGACAAAATAAAGTAAATGTCTAATGATAAAATCTCATACTGGATCGGCCGTCACCCGGGTCAAAAAGGGCCGCTTCCCTCAGAGAGGAACCAAACTGGGGTCGAAAAATCAGCTAATGGTTCAAACCTTCCCATCACTTCGGAGCTGGAGACCTCCCATAACCGGAATACTCCTACTGTTGGCCCTCCATGCTCACCACCAAGAAATCCAAAGAAAAAAAGAGAAAAATGGTCAAGGGAAGATAATAAAGAAGTCATTGAGGCTTTCTACACTGCCATGTACTACCCATCAAATACATCGAATACAGAACAGACATATATCAATTGGAAAAAGAAACATCCCGAAAACAGAGGCTATATTGACAGTAACAAACTAGCCAATATACGAAAAAATATTGTAAAAAAAAGTTACTAACTGATATAGAAATTGTTCAGATCAAGCTATTAGCACAAAGTCAGCGAAGGGAAAATGAAACATGTGTCAGTGAAAACGAGGTAAACTGTAACACTTCGAATCCCAGGGTTGGGGCGGAATCACTGACAACAGAACAAATTAAAGAAAGGATCGAAAAAGTGGAGGGAGTGCATGCTCAAGATGAAACTCAAAATGAAAACAATGAGATCGTAAATGATAAAGAAATGAATGACAATGAACTTGCCAACTTGAAGGATGAAATTATGATCGAATGGATGAACATGAAAGAATCTGACATGGAGGAACGAGACACCCTCCCTAAGATCCAGAACTCCAAACAGAACCAAAATATAGTACACAAGACTAACATAATCCTCAAAAACATTATCATCACAAACAAACTAAACATTACTGATTTAAATCATCTCTATTATGCATCGGCTAAAGTCACCACTCACTTATGTGGAGTGAAAATGAAAAAACAAAGGAATTCCCACAAGAAATCTACTTGGCAAGAGAACATCAATCGCCAAATAAACCTTCTCCGATCTGACATAGAAATTTTAACAAACTATAAAGTAGGTGAACATGTTAAACAAACTAAACTTAGAAAATTGAAAAGAAAGTACAGTATAAAATCAACAAGTGACATAGACATGCTGATAGAAATAATCAAGCAAAAAGTGTCGGCCAAAGCTGCTCGTATAAGGCGCTTTGAAAAACGATCTAGATTCTATAAGGACAATAATATGTTCAAAAACGACCAAAGAAACTTCTACAGAAAAATTGGTAAGTCAACAATAACTGCTAAATCAATACCACCCAAGGAGGAAGTGCATGAATTCTGGGAAAAGATCTGGGCCGAAGAAAAAGTTCATAATATACATGCCCCATGGATAGACAGACAAATGAAAGATACAGCTCACCTTGAGGAACAAATATGGGAAAATATAACAGTTGAACAGTTGCGTTTGGCTCTTAGAAAAACCAGCAAATGGAAATCCCCAGGAAAAGACAAAATACAAAATTTTTGTATAAATGCCTTCACAGAGTCTCATGAGATGTTAGCCTAACTTTACAATGAAATAGTTAAGGAGCCAGAAAAGATACCATCATGGCTACTTAACGGCATTACATTCCTGCTTCCGAAGAATGATGAGACAAACAATCCCCCAAATTGCAGACCGATAAGTTGCTTGACCACAATGTATAAAATGTTAACATCAGTCCTAACTGAATATACATATGACCACCTGATAACAAATGACCTATTTCCCATTGAGCAGAAAGGGTGTAAACGAGGCTCATATGGCTGTAAGGATCAGCTTTTGGTTAACAAAATGATACTGGAAGATTGTCATAATAGACACAAAAATCTATCAATTGGTTGGATAGATTATAAAATAGCATTCGATAGTTTGCCACACAGTTGGATTGAAAAATGTTTAGAGATTTTCAAAATATCTCCCTTTGTCAGGAGGTTTTTTTCATTCAGTATGAAGACATGGAAAACGACACTCCTTTTGAATAGTGAAACAAAATCGCTGGAAGCTGGAGAAGTTAATATTAATTGTGGAATTTTTCAGGGTGACTCTTTATAACCGCTTTTATTCTGCATCGCGCTTATACCATTAAGTAAAATGCTCAATGAAACAAAACATGGATATAAAGTCTATGACAAAACCATTAATCACTTGTTCTACATGGATGACCTGAAACTATTTGCAAAAAATGATGAACAATTGCAAGGGCTATTATCCACTGTGGAGCAGTTCAGTGATGACATTAAAATGGAGTTTGGACTAGATAAATGCGCCAAAGCAACGTTCACCAGAGGAAAGCTGCTGAAAAGTTCAGACATTAATCTTGATCGGGGGAATGTGATAAGAGAACTTGATCAAGAGGAAACTTACAAATATCTAGGTATTTGTGAAGGAGACGGAATCAAGCACTCGACAATGAGGGAAAGGATAAGGAAGGAATGTTACCGCAGAGTAAGAGCAATCTTAAGAACGGAATTGAATGCAAGGAATAGGATCGATGCCATAAACACGCTTGCCATACCAGTAGTAACCTACAGTTACAATGTCATCAACTGGTCAAGCACAGAGATCCGTAGGCTCGATACAAAAATTCGAAAATTCATAACCATGCACAGAATGCATCACCCTAAGGCAGATACAGATAGAATATATCTCCCTAGGAAAGAAGGAGGACGTGGGTTAATCCAGTTAGACATTGCGTTGAAAACTGCAACAATTGGATTATCTACATATCTAAGGGAATCACATGATTGGATGATCAAACTCGTTTTGAAACACGAAAGCATCAAAAGATCATACTCCATTACAAAAGATGCACAAAGATACAGTAATGGACTACAAATTTCAGAAGTCCCATTTACTGCTGAAATGGAAAACACAGAAAAAGAAAATCAGGTAAAAGTAACTGCAAAGAAAGAACTGCTACACAAACTGGCTAAGAAATGGCAAGAAAAGTCTTTGTATGGAAAATACCCAGAACGAGCTAACAATCCTGATGTTGACAAAACTTTAACCCATCAGTGATTGGCATCCTCTGGACTGAAATCGGAGAATGAAGGACTGATTATATCAGCACAAGATCAGTGTCTGCCAACAAAAAATTACCAAGCCGACATAATAAAAAATGGATGCAGCCCATTATGCCGTGTATGTAAAAAACAACCAGAGACCATTGATCATATAATTTCAATGTGCAGTCCTATAGCTCCAACCGAATACCTAAACAGGCATGACAGAGCTGCACAATACATACATTGGATAATGTGTAAGCATTTTGACCTGCTCCATCAAAAGAATTGGTGGGAGCATCAACCACCTCCCATACTTGAAAAAGATCACATCTCAATCTTGTGGAACTTTAGCATCCAAACAGACCGAAAAATAGATGCAAATAGACCTGATATAATACTGAGGGCTTTAAAAAGAGGGTATGCATGTTAATTGATATGTCCGTTCCAATAGACAAGAATGTATCTATAAAAACATTTGAAAAATTGAGCAAGTATAAGGACCTGGAGATAGAAATTGGAAAAATGTGGAAATTGAGAACTAAAACAATACCAGTGGTTGTAGGCGCTCTAGGAATGATACCTAAGGGATCTAATGATTACTTATCGCAAATCCCAGGAAACCCGCGTATAGAAGAAATACAAAAGATAGTACTAATGGAAACTGCCCATATACTAAGGAAGATTCTGTCAATATAAGTACATCACAAGTGAAAACACCTAAAGATGCATGTGTGAGTATGTATGTTCTTTCTTGAACATGGCGGACCTTGTTGTCTCTTGAGGTCACTGGTTGTGACTTGGTGATAACTCGTATGAAGATAAAGCAAGATAAATGCAGCTGTAATAATAATAATAATAATAATAATAATAATAATAATAATAACAATAATAATAATATTAATAATGGATTCTCTATTGGCCACAAGAGCTCACATGAAGAAACACATTACAGGCGGTATAGAACGGTACAAGACGTTACAAAGTGGGTTTTGGCTGTGTAAAAAGGTTATAACAGGATAGAAATCAAAACAATTCAAACAACGAAATTTCCCCAAAAAGGGGGAAACCTCCGAGGGTCACTCGTGGCGAAAACCACACAAAAGACCACGGCCATCCTGACCACCAGGACAAGCGCCCTCACTCAGTTTTACCACTCCTCAGTCTACAGGCGCATACTCAGAGCGAGCCCGTCCACCCGGACCAGACTCGCCACTTTCAGTCACCTTTCAATAATAACAATAATAATAATAATATAGAGTTGGGATTTACATACACTGGAAGTTATGCCAACACTGAAATACCATGAGAAAATAAATGTTACAGGTACACACCAGAAAAGGTGTCAGGGAATGATAAAGCAACCATACTCTGTGTAAATTGAATAAAACGCTGATTCTAAATCGTATCCAGGTCGACCTCACCTTTCTTCCCCTCTGCAGTCGATAAAATATATTATTAGTACCGATCAACAAGTGAAGATCGATAGCGTCTCCAAATGTTGGTGTCTGATACTTGCTTTGGTTCTTTAACAATAGGAAAAGGCATAAAATGCTCACTTTTACCAATTCTACCGTTTCCTTTGTATATACTTAACCCTATAGCAGACATTGTCAGAATCTCTTAATACCTGATCTACTTATGGTAAGAAGACGACAAAATTAATAAGTTGGGAGAGCTTTAAGTATTATTATATATATTCTTTGGTAATAATTGTTTCTACTTTAGGCACAAGGCCAACAATTACTCAGTGCATTACTGGTACTTTATTTTATCGACCCCGTAAGGATGAAAGGCAAAGTCAACCTCGGCGGGATTTGAACTCAGATCGTAAAGGGACGTAGCTATGCTGGAAAGCATGGCGTCCGACCTTCTACCGATACTGCCAATCCACCGCCTTGGGTAATAATGCTTGACATTTCAATTCCTTCCTTAAAATTAAAAGCTTCAGCAAACTTTATACAAAATCCAGTGCTAACAATTATTGACACTTCACATACTGCAACAAAATTAAAATGCTTGGAGGAGGAGATCTTAGGAACTTCTACATTTGAACATCATTAACGCATTCAAGCAATTATAATATCTGGCGATTGTTGAATGTTTCCCATTCATGTCAATAACTTTTCCATTCATGCTAGCAATTTTCTTTCAATGCATTGATAATTTAGGGTTGCGTTGCGCTAATACAGATTTATAACATAAGTATAAGACAACAAATTTGAGAGGTTCTAATGATCTCTACTTATTGATATGTTTGTCCCTTTCAATTACAGGTGCAACCTGTCGCAATGGTTTCTAACTAATTTCTGTCTACACAATTTCACTCATAATGCTTCGTTCTACACAGTCTGATCAAACACAGAATCTTTTAAATACAGGCCAACTTCTCATCCATTGAATCATGCTACATTTAAGCAAAAACAACTATAAGTAGCCCAATAAGCAATGAAATACAGTGCCATGAGACCGGGTTCGATTCTCCTCTAAAGTCACATTATGTACCAAATAGTATACTAGTTGAATTGGAAAGAAATGATGTACTTAACCCTTTTGATACGTAATCGCCTGTAGACGACCCTGGTTTACATAATGAGAATGTTTACTCTAAATGTTTATATTTATATAAATACCTTACGTCAAAGTTTTATCTAAGATATTTTTTGTATGTTCCAACCACTGCCATATAAGAGAAGGTTAGTTATATCATTACATCACCAACCACACCAGCAAACATTTTGAATTAGTTTCAAAATTACTTGAAAATTACAACGTTTATTTCAACAGAAATATAGTAATGAAAGGTTTAATATGTATGCATTAACCCTTGGCGGGTTTATTTGAGAAATATACCTGGACAATCTGGTTTTAAACTTAGAACATTCTTACATCTATACATAGCCCTCGCTTCATAGTATATCTAAATACGTATGAACACTAACTTGTATCATGATTAACGCAGGCATAGCGGTTTAGTTAAATATTTTAATTCATATGAACGTGGTCTTGATTTTTTTAAATTATGCTGTCGGGGATTCAAAACAACGCAGTTTCGGGTTCAAATCTATGCGTGTCCATATTTAGAACTACGGGACTCCTTGCGAAAGTATGATTTACAATACACGCACATTTTATGCAGAATCACATGGCAAGAAAGGAGTGTCTTCCCAACACGATCATATTTAGCTGAAAGTTGCAATCTTAAAATTCTGTTATTGAAACGATGAGAATAAAATAGTATTTCTCATAATTGATCACACACGAAAGTGATAAAGGATAAAGAAAGAACCAGCACAAAGTATATATGGGACAAGAAACGTTCGTAGGTTTAATGTATTAAAACAAATATATTTCCTTACACTAACAACAAAGAATCCGAGAGATCTACATATATATTTAAATATGATATAGCAACATCCCAGTTCCGATATTAGTCATGAAACTTATACATAAAAATATAAACGTGTCAAAGTACTACAACATTTAAATGCATCTCTTTATCTGCCAAAGACGTTAAACACTTACATATACACATATACATATATATATGTGTATATCTCTATATATATGTATATGCATATATATTTATATATATATATATATGTGTGTGTGTAGGTATTCATAATTCTGTGCAGTATTCAAGTAAATATTTCGCCATCTTTAAATGATGCCTGCTAAAACGTGGTATGAATAAATGGAAAGTACCAGCGAACTGTGTAAGTATTTGTAGAAGATAAAACAACATAAATTAATGTCATCTATTGTTTGTAATAAGGAGAAATCTATGTAAAAGATAACTACCGTAATATATATATATATACCAAAAGGTTAACACTATTTGTTTAAGCAGACAGTACCTGATTTAGGAGTTTCAGAAACCCCATATTGGATCTTACCACCGTTTCCAGTGGTCCGGGTATAATTTTCAATCATATTTTATTATCTGTTTGACCCGAATAGCTTGGTCGTTTCTATGGCTTTGGGGATAATGGTTTAACCATCGTCTCAGTGTGTTTGGCCTTTTAACTTACGTTGTTGCTCTCGTTCACTAGTTTCTATGGAGCGCTTACCACATCTCGGAAGTTGTTTTTCGCTAATTTCCAATAGCCGAAATGCGATTCTCGCTAATTTATATATATATATATATATATATATATATATATATATATATATATTGTTATACTTTGGGAGGGTCATGTTGCCAATAAGAAACACACGCACCAGTGCTTTCACTTCAATTTATTATATATTTATAAATTTACAAATTTACAAACTTATAAATTTCTGGTTGGTTGGTTGGTTGGTTCCACAACCAGATAGTTGTTTATATATAGTCATAGTCCTTTCGTCACACACTCTGTGACCTCTTCAGTGACTGGGATTCCTTTCTTCGTTTCTGTGCCTTTCCTTTCTTCTATCCTACGCCATTTTGTTTCTGTGTGTCACAGAAACAAAATGGCGTAGGATAGAAGAAAGGAAAGGCACAGAAACGAAGAAAGGAATCCCAGTCACTGAAGAGGTCACAGAGTGTGTGACGAAAGGACTATGACTATATATAAACAACTATCTGGTTGTGGAACCAACCAACCAACCAGAAATTTATAAGTTTGTAAATTTGTAAATTTATAAATTCATAAATATATAATAAATTGAAGTGAACGCAACTGGTGCGTGTGTTTCTTATTGGCAACATGACCCTCCCAAAGTATAACAATATCGGTTTCAACACACGATTTCAGATAAAGAATCTTGCTAAACAAATTCAGAAACGAAATATATATATATATATAGAGAGAGAGAGAGAGAGATAGAGAGAGATTTACATATACATAAACTAGACAGAGCCATAGATATATAGATATAGATATAGATATAGATATATATGTGTTTTTGGCAACCATTCACGGTGTGGCTCAATGACGAATTAATTAATTAAATAATCAAAAATCAATTAAACAAGGCTATAAGTTTAAAAAGCATCGTTTATTTATCTATTGTTTCTTCATAGATGCTTTTTAAAATTATAGCTTTGTTCAATTGATTTTTGTGTGTGGTTGATTATGCTGATTGGGAGAGGAAATACTGTTTATATTTTGTCAAATGATTCTATGGACGTACTTTCTTGTATATATATATATACTAGCAGCTGAGCCCGGTTGAGCCCGGGGCCACTTTTTATTAAGTTAATAATTTGAAAAATATTATTGAAAGTTTATTATGAAGAAGCAGTATCAGGAAAAAAAAATAGAAATATGCACTTGGGGCTGGACGGCGTACAAATGGAAGTGGGGCGACGTGAAAAGCGTTGTTTATTAACAGTGAAATAGCAATGTCGATGATATGCAAGTTTGAAAATGCAGATTATGAAGGTTTGTATGATAGTTTACACTTTGATTGCCCTGGTCAGCAAGGGGGGAGGGGCTATATATATTAGACCTTTATTAGAAGAGGGGGAAATAACTAACCCCAGTATTAGAACAGGGGGTTCGCAATGTAAGGGTTTTATTTCTTTTGTTAGAAAACTGACCTTTTTCGGTTTGGCATTTCGTAAAATTCTACTGCAGAATCGATTTCATAAAACGGTACTGTATGATCGTTATAGAAGTATTTAAATTTAATATATATAGCAACTGTAATTGAAAAATGAAAATGAAACGTACTCTAGAAGGCAACAGTTTATTAACAGCGAAATAACGTTGTCTTTGATATGTTATTTTAAATAAGACAATGGATATTTTAAAACAAACTGAATTAATTAACTCGACAACCAAAGGGCTTATATATCCCATTCATTAAGTTCATAAAACGGTATGATCATTATAGAAGTATTTAAATTTAAAATAGAGCAACTGTAATTGAAAAATGTAAACTTTAAACTATTCATTTGACTTTGAAAAATACTACTTACTGTTAGTGGTAGTTAACGTGTATTAGAATTAAAATGAAAATGATATCGGAAAAAACATACTTGAGAACATACCT
>OZ024742.1:3371274-3496274 GCA_964016885.1 Eledone cirrhosa | reverse complement strand
CAAACGAATTCTACAAACATCAAAATAATAAAATATCCCAAAATACTATAGAATATTTCAAGTTAAAATAATATGTTTAATATATTTAGCATAGAAATTTATATTACGTATATTTTAATCAAGACATTGAGAGGACAAACTTTTGAAAATTATGAGAAGCTAAACAGAATTTAATAAATAAATCTAATAACAATTATGAGCTCTCAGAATACAAACAAATCTAATAAAAAAAAAAAAATAAAAAAAAAAAAATAAAAAAAAAAAAATTAAAAAAAAAAAAAATAAAATAAAAAAAAAAAATAAAAAATAAAAAATAAAAAATAAAAAATAAAAAATAAAAAATAAAAAATAAAAAATAAAAAAAAAAAAATAAAAAATAAAAAATAAAAAATAAAAAATAAATAAAAAATAAAAAATAAAAAATAAAAAATAAAAAATAAAAAATAAAAAATAAAAGATAAAAAATAAATAAAAAATAAAAAATAAAAAATAAAAAATAAAAAATAAAAAATAAAAAATAAAAAATAAAAAATAAAAAATAAAAAATAAAAAATATAAAATAAAAAATAAAAATAAAATGAATAATAAAAAAAATGAATCTAATAAAAAATATGAATCTAATAAAAAAATATAAATAAAATGAATCAAAGCTAAAATAATATGTCTAGTATAGAAATTTATCTTACGTATATTTTATTCCAGATATTGAAAGGATAAACTTTTCTAGAATAGTTTATTATATTTATAATTATATTTATGAAGAAAATTTATACTTGGGTACTTAACCAAAGGAAACGAAAAAGGTGAAGGAATCTAATGATTTATCGACAGGTTTCTTATATTAACTAAATTATTTAATTAATTAAACTACATTTTAAATTTATATTTATATTTAAACGTTGAGTTCAATCTATGTCTGCAGCAACTGAATAAATTATTTCTTAAATTAAGGGAATTTTTGGTCTTTAATATAAAAATATTTCCTCTATACAAAGATCACAATTTTCAGAAGAGGAATTAAAAGGAGTAGCTTATGAAATAATATTCCAAATCAACGAATATTCAACATTATCTCGTTTTAGGTCCCATAATAGGCTAGATAGCGAAGTTGAAGATTTTTTGTTTGGATCTGTAAAAGAATTTTTATGATTATTGAAGCGGGATTTAAATTCTGTAGAGGTAGAACCGACATAGTTAAATGAATTTAAATTAGTTTTAACATTACAATTATAAACTAGATTTTTAGCTAAGCAGTTGTTATTTAACGGACAGTTTGATTTATTTCTACAGTTACAGTTATTCGATTGAATATTGCTTGGATTATTATTGGTATTTTGGTTAGGTTTTAAATTTCTATTATTAATTCTATTAATATTTTGCGCTAAATTTTTGGTGGAAGAGTAAGTTAATTTTATAGTATGTCTATTAAAAATTGAGTAATATTTATGTGTTCTAGGGAATCGTTTGTCAAGAGCTTTAAAGAATAGTTTAGCAATAGGGGTTTTAATATTTAGTGAGAAAGGAGGAGCGAACCATAATATATTCCTAGTTCTATTTCTTTTTCGGCTTTTGAAGTTATTGTAATATTTTCTATTATAGTTGTTGAAATTGTTACCATAATTAAAGTTTTTATTATTTTGGTTATTTTGTATATTATTATTATTATCGATGTATTTAATTTTATTTCTATACCCAGCTCTACCTAACGCTTCGTTGTAATAATGCGCTTTTTCATAAAATATATTCTTATTAGATGAAATTCTTGAGATTCGTTCTTGAACCGAGTTCACTATAGTATTTTTAACGGATCTGGGGTGATTAGAGTTAAAATTGACATAATTTAAGTTATCATTTAGTTTGTGAAATGGATAATGAAGACATGTGTTTAGATTTAGTGTTACATCTAGAAAATTGACTATTTTATGGTTATTCTCTATTTCTACTTTTAGATTAAGGTAATTAAAAAATTGTATAATTTGTTTTCTTATTCTATTTAGTTCACAGCTATTATTTTCTATAAGAAAAAGCATGTCGTCACGATATAATCCTCCAGTTACCCCTGGTATTTTTCTATGTAGAGAATTAATCATAAAAAGGCCCACAAGGTCCGTTACCTGAGCTGAGTCTGAAGATCCCATAGTTATGTCGAAATTATTATTTCTATCTGCCCTAGTCCAGAGTTGGTTATTAAATTCTATTAATGTTTTTCTTGCCGATAATATAATGTGCATTTCATTGCTAGTTAGGTCTGTATGTTTAAATGCGTAAGTTAGTGCCTTATTCAGTAGATTAGGAGTGATAGATGAGTAGTAGTTAGCAATATCCAACTGAATAAACTTATTATTATAGTTATATTTAATTTCTTTAAACCAACCGATAACCTCACTAGTCCCTTTCCATAATTTTAAGTAAGATAAATTAGGTAAATTCTTAATTTATTGTATTATTCTATCTAGAATATTTTTGCTAAGTCTGCCCAGGTCAGATTTAGATGGTGCAATTAATCTGACTTGGTATCCTTGAAATATATATAATAAAATAGATATGGTTTTATAAATATAGTTTCCATTTATTAATACTGTATATATATATATATATTATATATATATATATATATATATATATATATATATATATATATATATATATATATATATATATATATATATATATATATATAGAGAGAGAGAGAGAGAGAGAGAGAGAGAGAGAGAGAGAGAAATATACACGGGTGTGTATGATTGTGTATAGGAGATTATATTAATAAAAGGAATTCCAACTTTGTCTGATTTACTCGCTTTATTTACAATCCTTTAACATTTATAATGATATTAGAATGAAATAGTATGGTAGAATATTAAATGTTAAGTGTTAATTGAACAAGTACTTTCATGCTTTCGCAATCTTCAGGTTCATATTTTGTGTTGACAGTCAAGTTCCCAATTTTCAACAGTTGAAAATTGCGAACTTGACTGTCACCACAGAATATGAACCTGAAGATTGCGAAAGCATGAAAGTACTTCAATTAACACTTACATTTAATATTCTACCATACTATTTCATTCTAATATCATTATAAATTTTAAAGGATTGTAAATAAAACGAGTAAATCAGACAAAGTTGGAATTCCTTTTATTAATATATATATATATATATATATATATATATATATATATATATATATATATATATATATATACATATATATACATATATATAAGAGATGTCAACATGAATGGACCTGTTATTTTTATCTAAAGACATTTTTTCCAATTCCAACACGCCCGTCCCCTCAATCTATCTTATTTCTCATTCTTTCTTCTGATGAACACACACACACACTCACACACACACACACACACACACACACACACACACACACACACACACACACACACACACACACACACACACACACATATATATATATATATATATATATATATATATATATATATATATATAGATATATATATATATATTTCGTTTCTGAATTTGTTTAGCAAGATTCTTTATCTGAAAACGTGTGTTGGAACCGATATTGTTATGCTTTTGGAGGATCATGTTGCCAATAAGAAAGACACGCATCAGTTGCTTTCACTTCAATTTATTATAAATTAAATTTATAATAAATTGAAGTGAAAGCAACTGGTGCGTGTCTTTCTTATTGGCAACATGACCCTCCAAAAGCATAACAATATATATATATATATATATATATATATATATATATATATATCGAATAAAGAAAAGCGAAGTAGTTTCAGATGTTCAAGTTCTTTAATAATAATGCTGTGATATATATTTCAATGGCGAAAGTGGCCACACTGTTCTGTGTGCCAGTTTCGCGACATCGTCAGACAGCTTGTTACATAATAAGGTTATGTTTCCGAGGCAATCCAAATTGAATTGAATTGCATCAATGTTTACCATATATATATATATATATATATATATATATATATATATATATATATATATATATATATACATAGACATACGTATATGGACATATCTCTATATAGTGTATTTTGCAATACACTGTATGCTTAATTAAAAGCATTTTGAAGACCTTACGCTATTGTTTTAAAGTAGTGACTTCAAAATGTAACCGCTCTGTATAATCAGTTCCTGATTATTACTGGAATTCTATAAGAATCCAACATCCATAATTTTCAGCAAACAGGAGGAGTGCTAAGCTTTGATAAGTAGCAACAGTACGAAACAGAGGTCTGTCAGCTTATCTCCCCTTGTTTGCTGAAAATAGAAGTAAGTGACATAGTCATTACTTTAAAACAATAGCGTAAGGTCTTCAAAATGCTTTCAATTAAGTATACAGTACAAAATACACTATACATACATTCATATATATATCGCTATTTCAGAGCACCAATTCTAATTTTCAATTTCTGCTGGACTAGCAACCGCTCTGTATAATCAGTTCCTGATTATTACTGGAATTCTATAAGAATCCAACATTCATGATTTTCACCAAACAGGAGGACTGCTCGGCTTTGATAAGTACCAACAGTACGAAACAGAGCTCTGTCAGATTATCTCCCCTTGTTTGCTGAAAATAGAAGTTACATAGTCACTACTTTAAAATAATAGCGTAAAGTCTTCAAAATGCTTTTAATTAAGCATACAGTGTATTACCAATTACACTATATATACATTCATATATATATCGCTATTTCAGAGCACCGATTCTAATATATATATATATACACATATATACATATATATGATAAGTATATATGTATACTCTACTTCCTCCTCTTTTCTCGTTATATTTGTATACAAACAAGTACATAGATACAAGGGAAAAGGGAGAGCAAGGAGAAAAGGAGAGCAAGGAGAGCAGGAGAACAGGAGAGGAAGGAGAAAAGGAGAGCAGTGAGAAAAAGAGAGCGAGGAGAACAGGGATAAAAGGAGAGCAAGGAGCTCAATGAGAAAAGGTGAGCAATGAGAAAAGGAGAACAAGGAGAGGTTAAGGCAAATATTTCTCAAGTTATGCTGGAAGCAGATAAAGGTGGAAAGGAAGCAGAAAAAAATTCAACTGAACAGGTACATTCTCCACCAAAATGACTTTTTTTCCTTTACAGACATCGAGTTTTCGTCTTTTGTAACTCCTGGTACAAAAACATTCTTCACGAGATTTTCTATCAGCACCGATTTCCTCAACAAGACCCTTCAACATGGAAGGATGGTCCTGATTACAAAATTGGTCTTGAAAAACATGAGAAGACAGTTGTTATGAATGATGAAAGAGATGTCAAACTCATTCAGGATCACAATAACATTCTCCTAAAAGATGAAACTGAGAAACAATTTGTTTTACAGATCATTACCAAAACCCGTAAAACACACCCAACTGCCACTAAATCCTCTCTTATGAAAAAATAATTGTTTCTACTTTTGCCACAAGGCCAGCAATTACCCAGTCGATTACTGTTACTTTATTTTATCAACCCCGTAAGGATGAAAGACAAAGTTAACATTGGTCGGATTTGAACTCAGAATGGAAAGGGCCGTAACTCTATGCGTCAAAGCAGGGCGTCCGACCCTCTACCGATACTGCCAATCCACCGCACATTATGCAATCTTATGCACATTGTGCAATCTTATGCAAAAATAATGTTAAATATTCAGTGTTCAGTGTTCACATTATATTTTTGATTCTATAGAAATTATTGTAAATAAAAATACGTTTCTCTTATAGAAGTTGTGTGCTTTATTAAGAAAACGTAATATTTCGTAAGTTTTTCATGTTATTTGAGGAATTTTCAAATTAGTTATTGCTACGTGCCACCCTAATATATGTGTGTGTGTATGTGTGCGTGTGCGCGCGCGTGTGTGTATGTATGTGTGTGTGTGTGTGTCTGCGTGTGTGTGATATCACATTCAGCAACTCTCGCTTCCATTTTCCTTCTCTGTTCCCCTCCCTATTTCTCTCTTTGAATCTACTCTCTCACAACCACTGTCTCTTTCTCTCTATCTTTCGCTTTCTCTCTCTCTATTTATGAAGGTACTAGGAAAAACCCCCATTTACGTGACACTTATTTTATTCCATTTGGGTGAACTTCCCTTTCAATCTATTTTCCCATCATGCCCCGTTTGGGCTGTATTACATTACAGACAAGCACAAAATCACAGTTTTAGTAGTATATAGATATATTTCTTTATTTACCATAAAGGCATAAAAAGCAGGGATAAATACAAAGGGGGAGTTTACATACAATCGAGTAAAAAGGGTATAAAATGAAAATAATCGAAAATAACCTCAAAACGGAGGGGACGTGATGGGGGTTGCACACACCTCCGAAAAAGTGTGCAATCCTTTGCCCGGGGAGCACATGGAGAAGGTGTTCCCCTCTCCTTTACTTCTTTACCTACAGGATGGTATACAGAGAAGGCCCATTTACACGAGCCATTCTCGCCACTATCACCCACCTTTCATAAAACTGCCTGTGGCCAAGGACCTCTCTCTCCATTCTTATCCTTCTTCCGAAGTGATATCGGAAGAAGTAGACCAGACTATGGCCAGAGAGGAAGTTGCCTGACCTCAGACCTTTCAATCGTGTCCACCAAACAACCTCTTTCAGCATGGCTATTACGCACAGAAAAACCGCCTTTGCTTCCTTTGTGAAGAGGGGAAGCGGTTTGATTGTCATCACGGACTCGGCGGTCAATTGAATCGGCGCCACCCGCGACAGCAGTCGTTCGGCGTAGCCCCACAGATCAGCCACGCCTGGACATTGCACCAATGCGTGCACAACGGTTTCTTCGTGACGCACGCATCTAGGGCAAATCTTTTTTGAGGGATCCCTGCCCGGGCGCCCGTGTCTGTAGAGCCTCTCTCGAACGGGTAGAGACCCCCGGTAGCACTGCCAGGCTAGTGACTTCTGGAAGTTGTCCATTGGTCCCGGGCCGAAAGTCCTACCGAACAGGCTGGCCAGTTCGTTCTCTTCCATGTCCAGCGACTCTCCAAGGGTGTCATCGCACCTGCTAGCCACAAACCCTCTATAGAATGATGAGGTGGATTCTCCACCGACGGCCTGGCCCGCTTGCCAGAGAGCCCTGAGCGCCTGAGCACACTCAGTGTGCCAGTCTCCCAGTTTTCCGGATCATTGCTTGCCCCAGGACTGCAGCTCGGTGAGCGAGACGAGTCTCGGAAAGGCTCGTTTCACGAACGGAGCCCACACCGGTTGACCAGTGAGGAATACCTGTAGGTGCCGTAGCCTTAATGCGTGCCTACGCATCATCAACCACGGCATCCCCAGCCCTCCTTTCGAAGGTTGTTCACAGCAGATGGACCTTCTCACCATAGGAGGGCGCTTCTTCCAAAGAAATTGGAAGAGCATGCGTTCCATGGTCGTGAGTGTTTCCTTAGGGCAAGGCACGACAGTCAGGCGGTAGTAAGTGACGGACGCTATGTAAATGTTCGCCACCTCCGCCCGCCCTTTTAGGAACAGCTTACACTTGGCCCACTTCTGGGTTAGTGCAAACACCTTGTTCGTAACCTCGTTCCAGTTCTTTTCCACCTGGAGGTCCGGTCCAAACCAGACCCCAAGCAACTTTACCGGGCCCTCCGTCCAGTGTCCGACGACACCGTCGGGAGGCATCGGTCTGCCTCTCCACGTTCCGAGTTGCAGCCCGATGGATTTTTCCCGGTTCAGTTTCGCTCCTGACAACCTTTCGTAATCCTCCAGTAAGGTACCGATCGCCTCGATCTCCGAGTCGGTCGATACCATTACTGTTACGTCATCGGCGTAGGCCGACACCGCTTTGCTCAATCCTGGTTCCAGGGGGATACCCTGCAACAACTCCAACTTCCTCAGTAAAGGCTCGAGAGTCAATACGTACAGAAGGGAGGACAGAGGGCACCCCCTGTCGAATGGATCATGTGATTTCGAACGGCTTCGAAAGGTAGCCGTTCACCTTGATCCTAGAACAGATGTGGTTGCTATGTAAGGCAGTGATCCAGCCTCTGAAAACAGGACCGGACCCAGCCGCCGCTAGCACCGCATCCAGGTAACCATGGTCGACCATATCGAAGGCCTTAGACTGATCCAAGTTGATCAGGGCCCCACCGAAGCCGGATTTGTTGCCAACCCTCTCTATGATGTATCGCATGAGGTGGAGGTTATCGTGAATGGACCTAGATGGGATAGCACATGTCTGCACATCTCCCACCAGGCCACCCACGACAAGCGCCAACCTCTTTGCTAACACCTTGGCCAAAATCTTTAACTCTGTGTTTAGCAGGGTTATGGGCCGAAAATTATTTATACTATCTCCCTTGTTCTCGTCCTTCCTCACCAGCGTGACTACGCCCTTGGCTACAGAACAAGGAATTCTCCCGTTCTGCTGCCAATTGCAGTAGACCGCTTCGAGGAGTTCGGAGAAGAAGACCGGCATTGCTAAATAAAGTTCGTAAGGTATACCATCGAGACCTGGAGATTTGCGTCTGCTGCATTGGCTCAGAGCATCTCCGATCTCATCAGCCGAGATTGGTCCCTCGCAGGACTCTGCCTCTTCGCTCGAGAGACGCGGCAGGCCGTCAAGGTATGGACCGAAATACACGCCCCCGCCCGGACCCTCGCCTCCCCCGAACAATCGGGCAAAGTGCCTTTGAAAGGCCTCGCACATCTGCTTAGACTCCCGGATCACCCGTCCATCTTCGTCTTGCAACGACCGGATGGTGGATCGATTTCCACTCTTAGCTTCTGTCACGCGGGCCCAGCCAACGGCTTTGGCCCCCTCATTACCTAGAGCACGTATTTTACTTCGAATGACTTCGAAGGCCGTCCTCGATGCCAGCACTCTGGCCACATCTTCGTTCTTGATTGCCTCTTCTAATTTACCTGTTAATTCTTTCTCGTTTCTATTCCTATCGGCAGCTAACATCTTGCTATAACTTATTGATTCTGTTCTAATCTCTCTTTTGAGAGATGCCCACCATCGGTTGTTGACGATTGCACCCGTCAACCTCTCCTTAACTAATCTGCTAATCCGGTTTCTGTAAGTCTCTTTTGCCGGTAAAGACAAATTAAGTTTCCAGTAACCGGGACCCTGTTTATGTGTTTTCTCGAGATTGACTACTCAGGTCACTAATTTGTGATCCGTGTAGCCAACCGTGCGCATTTCTGGACAGCTTAATATGTCCCTATCCTTACTTCTAACTAAGAATCTATCTAAGTACGATCTAGATTGACCACTGTGGTTTCTCCAAGTCCAGGTAGACACAGTTGGAAAATCTAGTCGATATCTATCGACGAAGTTAAAACGGTCGAGTAACCCCTTGAGGCTGTTACACCCCCCTCTATTAGGACATGCTCCTGCATAGTCCCAACGTGCATCTAGGATGTCATTCCAATCCCCTGCTAGAAGCTGGGAATGCGACGTTCCCAGAAAAGTCTCCAAACGCTGGAAGAAGTCGGGCCGTTCAGCTCCGAAAGGGGAGTAGACGGCGACCAGTCTCAAGGCCGCATCTTCACTACTGCCAACGTCTAGCACCAACAAACGACCCTCCGGGTCCGAGTGCACAACCTGTACGGCAAGACCCAGGTGTTTTTGCAGCAGTACGACAACCCCACCCCCACCTCCAGGTTGACAGAGAGATGCATGCACCTCAAAGTCATCGAAGGTAGGGGCCAGCTGCCGCACGACGCTGATTCGAGTCTCACAGATAACCATTACATTTATACCACATGACCTGAGGTCATTTAGAAGCTTTGCTTGCTTCCAAGTTGAGCCCAGGCCACGTGCATTCAAACATCCTACTCTTAACACATCCATGTGGGCGGCAGAGCCAAAGGAGAGTGTAGAGACCTACCTTTCCGCTTCCCGGGGTTCGGGTCGCACGACTTCCATGGGGTCGGGGGTGTTGGGTGAAGGGGTGTCTTTTGGTGGTGTGGGGTCGTCAGTGTGTGGTGGGGTTGGGGTGTTTGGAGTTGTGTTGGGGAGGGGAAGGGGAGGGGGAAAGCTTTTTAGTAGGACGCGGTTTATGGGTTTGACAGAGGGTGGTCCTACGTCTTCCTTAAAATTCTTTTTTAGTTTTTGGTAGAGGTTCATTGGGACCTTTATTAATTTTAAATGTGGGTAGTTTTCTGAAGAAACAAAGTTTACACCTTCGGTTTGTACCGAAGGATTATTGTTTATGAGTTCATTTAATTTATTATTGTTTCTGTTGATGTAAGTATAGTGTAATGTCTTTTTTTCGGATGGTGTGAGTGTTTCGAAGAGGGGAGGAGCAGGTTTGGTTTTGTTTGTTGCTAGAGGGGTGTTTTCTGTTTTGTTGGATTGTGTTGACATTTGGATGGGGGTTGTTTGGCCTTGTGTGTTTTGCACATGTTTTCTTTTTTTCCTTTTAATCTGTCTGAAGGACTCCGTTTCTTCCTCCGAATTCGTTGGGTTATCTTCAGTGTTGGAGCGAAGAGGTACGTTTGCTGGTAATGTTTCCGTGTTGGTTTTCTTTGTGGGGGAGATGGATGTCACTATGTTAGACTGTGTTGTGTGTTGTGTCTGCGGTGGTTGTGTTGTTTTATTGAGTGAGGGGTTGGGTGGGCCTGTATTTTGTTTTGGGGTAATGTGTTGTGACTGTTTGTGTTGTGGTGGTGGTGTAGTTTTACTGAGGGACGGGTTGGGTGGGACTGAGTTTTGTTGTTTGTTTATCTGTTGTGGTGGTGGTGGTGGAGCTGGTGTTGGTAGCAGGGTTTTCTTTTTGTTGAGTTGGGGACAAGCGGCCTTCAGGTGCAATCTGCCTGCACAGATATGACAGGATGGCCTTCTCCCTTCCACGCTAATGTTTATATACCCGTGGCCCTCTAATAGGATTCTGTCGGGTATTTGGGCGATGCGTTCAGGCTTCATTTGCACTACCAGCTCTATACCTGTTCCACTGAACGCATTGCCTGTGGTTTTCCCAATGGAAATCACGTTGTCATTCACTGGATCGATGAAGCCAGCTATGAGCCAGCAGTAGTCCACATCTGGCATCATTGCATCCAGCCATATGCGTTGAGTTCTTTTACCCATATAAGATGGATAAAAGGTAAAATGTTTCGAACGAATCTGTGACAAAGCACATTTTTTTGCCGCCGATTCGTTCTTCATGATAATTGCTAGGCTTCCATACAGTCTGTCTTTTCTTATGAAAGTGGTTTCATTAAGTACTTCTGTGAGTACTGTTTTGATATCTGCTTGAGAAGGCTGTTCAGGTTTTTTTTGAAGTGTTATTGATGGTGCCGAACACGACCGTTCGACTTTCAATGTCTTTGGTGAATTCTTGAGGCATTTTTACCGATAAAATACCATTCTCTCCTTCACTTATGTATTGTTTGGCGTCTGTGATTCTTCGTGCCACATCTGAAATATTTTCGGGTATATATGTCAAAGATTTCTTTGTTGTTTGTGCAAATGAAATCTTGACTCTGTCGTCTGCTTTGCTTTCTGTTATGGTGTTATTTTCAAATGTTATTTTTGTGTTTGTTGTGTCTTTGTTTGTGGTATTAGTATTGTCATGCAATTTTTCAAATTTTTTTTTTTCGTTGTTGGAATCCATGTCCAGATTTGTGTTTTCGTCATTTTTCTCCGCAGATTCGTCTGTTTTTATTTTAATTTTTCCTTCCTTCTCTATGACGTTAGTTGGGAAGGAAGGGGGGACTAAAGCGTGCGAGCTTACAACTCTTACCGCTGTCCCCCCACCACTATTTTCGTTCGCTTCGTTTAACATTTCTGTCAGACGATTGAAATTTTTTTGCCACAAAATTTTTTAAAACAGGTTTTTCACCTCTAGGAGGGGTAAAGATGAGCTGACCCACCGCCTGACAGTTCAGACGGGGGGTCAAGCTACACAATAGTATCAAAATTAAATTTGAACTCACAAAATTTCCGCAATAAATTTGAACAAAACTTCTGCGCGAAGTGAATTACATCCACACTGTAGAACAGACGACAGCTAGATTAAGTAGTAGTATATAGATAGATAGATAAATAGATAGATAGATTCAAAATAAATAAAGAGGTAGAGCACCTCTCTCTCCATTCTGATCCTTCTTCTAAAGTGGTACTTGAAAAAAAGGACCAGTTGTTGGCCGGAGAGAAAGGTGTCTGACCTCAACCCTTTCAACCTTGTCCACCATACAATCTCTTTCGCCATAGCTATCACACAGAGGAAAACCGCCTCTCCTTCGTTTTTGAAAGGGGGAGGCTGTTTGATCGTGACAATGTTCTCGGTGGTCAACCGGATTGGTCCCACCCGCGACAGTAGTCGTTCCACATAGCCCCACAGGTCAGCAACGCCCGGGCAGTGTACGAATGCGTGTGCGACGGTTTCCTCGTCACGCACGCATCTCGGACAGATCTTCTTCGAGGATCCCTACCCGGGCGCCCGTGTCTATAGAGCTTGTCCCGAACGGGTAGAGCTCCCCGGTAACATTGCCAAGCCAGGGACTTTTGGAAGTTGTCCATCGGTCCCGGGCCAAACGTCCTACCGAACAGACTGGCTAGCTCATCTTCCTCCATGCCCAGAGCCTCTCCGAGAGCGTCGTCACACTTACTTCGCACCAACCCTCTATAGAATGTTGAGGTTGAGTCTCCACAAACAGGGCCCACACCGGCTGACCGGTGAGGAATACCTGGAGGTACCGTAGCCTTAATGCGTGTCTACGCATCGTCAGCCACGGCATCCCCAGCCCTCCGTTCGAAGGGTGTTGACAGCAGATGGATCTTCTCACCAAATGAGCCCGCTTCTTCCAAAAAAATCGGAAGAGCGCGCGCTCCATTTTGACGAGTGTTTTCTCTGGGCAAGGCACGGCGGTCAAGCGGTAGTAGATGACAGACGCTATATAAGCGTTCGCCACCTCCGCTCGACCTTTCAGGGATAGTTTGCACTGGGCCCACTTCTGGGCGAGTGCAAACACCTTGCCCGTTACCTCGTCCCAGTTTTTCTCCACCTGGAGGTCCGGTCCGAACCAGACCCCGAGCAGCTTCACCGGTCCCTCCGTCCAGCTACCGACGATGTCGTCGGAGGGCATCGGTTTGCCCCTCCACGTCCCAAGTTGCAAACCGACGGACTTGTCCCGGTTCAGCTTAGCTCCTGTGAACCTTTCATATTCCTCCAGTAAGGTGCCGGTCTGCCCGATTTCAGAGGCGCACGAAACCATTACTGTCACGTCATCGGCGCAGGCCGACACCGCTTTCCGCAATCCCGGTTCCAAGGGGATGCCCTGCAACAGCTCCAGCTTCCGCAGTAGTGGCTCAAGAGCCAGCACATACAGAAGGGAGGAGAGGGGGCATCCCTGTCGGATGGATCGCGTGATTTGGAACGGCTTCGAGAGATAGCCGTTCACCTTGACGCTCGAGCAGGTGTTGCTGCTGTGCATTGCAGCAATCCAGCCCCTGAAAACGGGTCCGAAGCCTGCCGCCGCGAGCACCGCATCCAGGTATCGATGGTCGACCCTATCGAACGCCTTAGATTGATCCAAGTTGATCAGGGCCCCACCAAAGCCGGGTTCGTTCCCTACACTCTCTACAATGTATCGCATGAGGTGGAGGTTTTCGTGTATAGACCTGGACGGGATTGCGCATGTATGCGCATCTCCCACCAGGTTCCCGACGACAAGCGCCAACCTCTTCGCTAACACCTTGGCCAAAATCTTTAACTCTGTGTTTAGCAGAGTTATGGGCCTGAAGTTATCTATGTCATCCCCCTTGTTCTCATCCTTCCTCACCAGCGTGACTACGCCCTTGGTCACAGAACTGGGAATTCTCCCGTTCTGTTGCCAGTTGCAGTAGACCGCCTCGAGGAGACCGGAGAACAAGCCCGGCATCGCTACATAAAGTTCGTATGGTAGACCATCGAGACACGGAGATTCGCGTTTGCTGCATTGGCTCAGCGCTTCCCCTATTTCAGCGGCTGAAATCGGTCTCTCACAGGACTTCGCCTCCCCGTCCGAGGCCGCGCCAAACCGTCTAGGTATGGACCGAAATACATGGCCCCACCCGGCCCGCCGCCCCTCCCGAACAGTCGTGCAAAGCGCCGTTGAAAGGCCGCGCTTATCCGCTCAGGTTCAAGGATCACGCGTTCATCCTGGTCCTTCAAAGACCGAATTGTGGGCTTGTTTCCACTTTTTTCCTCTGTCAATCGGGCCCAGCTAACAGCTTTGGCTCCCTCGTTACCCAGAACACGTATTTTACTCCTGACAACGCAGCCCTCGTGCTTCGCATCAAAGAACTGGTCTAGGGCAGTTCTTGACGCCAGCACGCCGGCCACGTAGCCACTCCTAATCACCTCTTCTACTCTATCTATTAATTCACTTTCAGTTCTATTCCTATCTGATGCTAATTTCTGACTAAAACCTATCGATTCTATTCTAATTTCTCTCTTGAGAGAGCCCCACCACCTGCTGTTGACAATTGCCCCCGTCAACCGCTGCTTAACTAGTGTGCTAATCCGCTTACTGTAAGCTTTGTTTGTCGGTAAAGACAAGTTTAGCTTCCAGTAACCGGGTCCCTGTCTATGAGTTCTATCGAGGTTGACCACTCCAGTCAGCAACTTGTGATCCGAATAGTCAACCATGAACATTCGTGGACAGCTTAATATGTCTCTATCCTTATTTCTAACTAGGAACCTATCTAGGTACGACCTAGATGTTCCGCTACGATTAGTACACGTCCACAGTGGCACAGTCGGAAAATCTAGTCGATATCTATCGGCCAGATCAAATCGGCCGATTAATCGTTTGAGGCTGTTACACCCCCCTCTATCGGGACATGCCCCTACATAGTCCCAACGTGCATCCAGGATACCATTCCAGTCCCCCACTAAAAGCAAGGAGCAAGACGTTCTCAGGAAATTCTCAAGGCGTCGGAAGAAGTCCGGTCGCGGTGTCCCAGATGGGGCATACGCTGCCACCAGCCTGAAAGCTCCACCTTCACTACTGCCGACGTCTAAAACCACCAGTCGACCCTCCGGGTACAGGTGTATCTTCTGTGTGGCAATACGCAGGTATTTTCGCAGCAGAACGACAACCCCACCCCCACCCCTCGGCTGACAGAGAGATGCGTAGATCTCAAAGTCGTCGAAGATGGGGGCCAGTTGGCGCTCGCTGCTGATCCTGGACTCGCAAATAACCATTACATCCACTCTGTGCGACCTGAGGTCATTTAAGATTTTCCCCTGTTTCCAGGACATCCCCAGGCCGCGTGCATTCACACATCCAACTCTTATATTGGCCATGTTGGTGCTGAAGAGTTAAAAGGAAGAAGAAAGGAAATTACTTACCTCTTCGTCTCCTGGGGACCAGGCTGCACAATTTCCATGGGGGTGTTGGAGGGGTTGTTTGGTGGGGTGGTGGTTTGTGGTGGGGTGAGGACATCAGTGTGTGGTGGGATTGGGGTGTTTGGTGGGGTGCTGGTATCTGGTGTGAGGGTGGGGAAACATCTCAATAGGACGCTGTTAAGTGGTTTGGTGCAGGTGGTCCCCACATGCATTGGATGGTTCTTTTTCAGAGTTACATAGGTTTCCGTTGGGACCCTAATCATCATTAGGTGCGGTTTGTCCGCTGCGTAGGTGAAAGTGATCCCTTCGGTTTCCACCGAAGGGTTATTGTCTATTGCTTTCATCAAAGTTTTATTGTTCTTGTTAATGTATGTATAGAGTTTTTGTTGTGTTGTGTTTGTTTTTGTTTTTGTTTGTTGTTCTTGTGCGTGTTTGGGTTTTGTAGTATGTGTTATGTTTTCGGGGGGGGGGGGGGTTGTGATGTTTGTCCTGTTTGTGCTGGTGGTTGTGTGTTTGTTGCATTTTTGTTAATGTGGTGCCTTTTTTTTTCCTTTTCTCCTGTTGAAAGTTTTCTCCCTCGTCGTCAATGGGTGACGTTGATACGGAGTCCGATTCCGTGTTGTTGGGGAGGGGTATATTTTGCGGTTTTGTTGTGGTTGCTTTTGTATTTGTTTTAGGTGGGGAGGGGTTGGGTGGAACAGTGTCTTGTGTTGTTATTTTTCCGTGTTGTTGTGGTTGTTGTTGTTGTTGTTGTTGTTGTTGTGGTGGTGGTGGTCGTTGTGTTGTTGTGTTCGGGGTTGGCAAAAGAGCCTTTTTTTTTTACTCGTTAATTGAGGACAGGCAGCCCTCAGATGACCCCTGCTTAAGCAGTGGTAACATGACGGCCGCCTTCCCTCCACTGAAATGTTTATATAAGTTAGCCCGTCCAGAGGCACGCATTGTGGGATATTCGCTATTCGTTCTGTGCTCATTTGCACCAGAACTTCTACGCTGGTCCCACCAAATACACCTCCGGAGGACTTTCCTACTGAAATTATCCTGTCTTCATCAAAGTTAATGAATCCACATAGTATCCACCAAATATTTACATTTGGTGTGATACTCATTATTTTTATTCTTTGTGTTCTTTTTCCCCTGTATGTGGGGGAATAGGTGAAGCGGGGGGGGGACACAATGGGTGATACAGAGTATTTTTGTGCTGTTGGCTGGTTATTCATTAGCACCTAAATGCTACCAAACAGTTTTCCTTTTTGGATGAAGGTTATGTCCTTCATTGCATCTTTTCGAACCATCAATTTCATTTTGTGATAATTGAGCTGGTTTTCTTGTTTCGTTCTATATTGTCCTGAAAACCACAGTTTTCAGGACAGCCTCTCTACGTAATACTAAAAGCACCGTTTTCGCCAAAAGTCACGAATTGTTTTGCGTCTTGTAGTAGTTGTTTAGCATTTGTTATGTCAATTGGCGTGTATAGTTCGTTTTTTTTTACAGTCTGTGCGAACGTCGTTTAGGTGTTGTTGTCTTTTTTGTTGCTGTCACTGTTGGTGATATTGTTCATGTTTTCCTTGGTGTTGTTATTGTTGCAGTTGTTGGTTGTGGTGTTATTGTCATTATTCTTGTTGTTGGTGCTGGTATTATTTACCGGGTTTGGTTCCGTGGTTTCAATATTTTCAACGTTTTCCGATAATGCGTGGGGGGAAGGCTGCAAGCTTTGTACTCCTAGCTTCCCTCCACCACTTTTCTTAGTGAACGTGGTACTCACGACAGTGTGCGATGTTGAAATGGCATCCATTGTTGACTACCAAGTCTACACAGTTTTGAGATGAAAATTAAAATTTCGCCCCAGAAAGGGGCGAAAATTAGTTGACTCAACGTCTGAAGGCCCAGGCAAGGGGTTAAGCTAAACAATGTTAATAAATTGAACAATGAACTCACATTTTTTTTAACAATAATCCGTAAAAATCCGGAGCGAAGTAATACACGTCTATGTTGGTTTAGTGAGAGAGGGGGAATTTAGAGAGAGTGAGGTATGTATTAGGATATAGAGAGGGGGAGATTAAGTGGGGATCTAGTGAGAGAGAGATAATTGTAAGAGAATGAAATATTTAGTGGTTTAGAGAGGGAAAGAGTTTGTTGGCTTAGTGAGAGAGGGGGAATCGTGAGGGAGAGAGTGAGGCATATAGTGGGATATAGAGAGGGGGAGAGAATTTGTTGGTCTAGTGAGAGAGGGGGAATAAAGAGAGGGAGAGAGGATGCGGTATACAGTGGAATATAAAGAGGGGGAGAGAATTTGTTGGCTTAGTGAGAGGGGGAATTCTGAGAGAGAATGAAGTATGTAGTGGGATATAGAGAGGGGTGAGAGTTTATTAGCCTAGTGAGAGAGGAGCAGTTAAGAGAGTGAAAGGGAGTTAGGTATGTAGTGGAATATAAAGAGGGGATAGCATTTGGCGGTCTACTAAGAGAGGGGGAGTTGTGAGAGAGAGAGAGTGACGTATGTATTGGGTTATAGAGAGGATGAGATAGGTTAGTGATCTAGTGAGAGAGGGGATGTTAGAGAGTGTGAAGTATGTAGTAGCATATAAAGAGGGGGAGATTGATTGTTGGTCTAATGTGAGAGAGTGACGTATGTAGTTGTATAGAGTGAGAGAGAAATAATGTGGTGGTCTAGTAAGAGGGGGGGGGGAATTGTGTTAGTGAGTGAGGTATGTAGTGGAATATAGAGAGCGTGAGAGAATTTTTTGCTTTAGTAGGAGAGAGGGAATTAAGAGAGTGAAAGAATGAGTTATATGGTGGAATAGAGAAAGGTGGGAGAGAATTTGGTGGTCTAGTGAGAGAGGGGGCACTGAGAGAGTGATTGCGGTATGTAGTGGAATATAGAGAAGGAGTGATAGATTATTAGCCTAGTGAGAGAGGAGCAGTTAAGAGAGTAAAAGGGAGTGAGGTATGTAGTGGAATATAAAGAGGGGGAGAGAATTTGGTGGTCTAGTGAAAGAGGAAGAATTGTGAGCGAGAGTGAGGTATTTAATGGGGAATAGAGAGGGGGAGATAGATTAGTGTTCTAGTGAGAGAGGCGGGATTGAGAGTGAGGTATGTAGTGGCATAGAGTGAGGGCGCAGAGATTTGGTTGACTTAGTGAGGGGGGGATTGTTAGTGAAAGTGAGGTATGTAATGAGATAGAGAGGAGGAATGAATTTGGTGGTCTAGTGAGAGATAGGGAGGGATATGTATTAGGATAGAGAGAGAGGCAGAGAGATTGTTGTTTTAATGAAAGAGGGGAAATTAAAAGAGTGAGAATGAGTGAGAAATGTAGTGGTATATAGAGAGGGAGAGAAAGTTATAATGTTTTAGTGAGAGAGAGTATAATTTTGAGAGAGAGTAACAAAATAATTGTTGGAGGGAAAGAAAATATATTCGTATTAGGTTTCACTGTAAAGTGGCTGTGTATATGAGTGTGTGTGGTTATATGTATATGTCAGTGTGTGTGTGTATATCTATAAAAGTGTGTGTATATATATATGTGTGTACTTGTTTATATTTGCTTGTATATGTATATATGCGTGTGTAAATGCGTATGTGTGTGTGTTTATATATATATAAATATATATATATATATATATATATATATATATATATATATATATATATATATATATATATATATATATATATTAAAATAACAGATTAAAGTTTAAGCCAAGAATCGCTGCTTTCACCCTTAATGGGATCTTCTGAAACTAACAAAGTCAATCTGTAAACGCAGAACTGGATATTTTAAAAAACGTTGCAACCGGAGGAAGACAGGAAGACGATACTTTGGTTCGTGGAAACGTTCCCTGGCAAAGAACGGGAAAAAACGAATATAATACGTCATTATTTGGAGCGGTGAAAAACAATTACACGCAAAGACAGAACCACGTTTATGGTATAAAAGAAGTCGTAGGCTAATATTCTCTTATGTGGTTCATAGAGACGTTCTCTGGCAATGAACGAAAAAAAAAACGAAGATAATACGTCATATGTGGAGCGTGGAGAACAATTGCACGCAAAGACAAAACCACGTAAATGGTATAGCTGAAGTCGTAGACTAAAATTCTAACTAGGAAACCAAATGATTCTCAGCTTCAGAGTTAAGAATAAAATAAATAAAATACAGAGGTAATTGAAATTAAATAAATACATACACGCATCCAAATACGTACATACACAAGCATACGCGAAAACACTCGCCATAGGTATACAAATACACGGACATATAAATATGTGTGTCTGTGCGTGTATACAAATAATTAAATAAATGTATATGAATAAATAAATACGTATATAATGCGCGCACACACATACCTACATGTAAATACACAAATGTTCGGAGACGTACGTCAACCAAAACACGAAGTACACATATACACGCACCCTACATACGTATGAATCCGCATACTCACACAGACGCCAAACTCACGTATACACATAACCAAAAGCATATGTACAAGAATATGTAAAATATACGCCATAACATATACAATCAAATATACGTACGAGAAAGTATACGTACCTTCACAAAACATACAGATAATATATACTTACCTATGCAAATAAGTAATGGTATAAACATAACATATACTTAGCTACCACATCAAGACGTAAAATATCCGCGTATAGATCGTACTATCCGTTAGGGTATAATGTGGGGCTGTAATACAGGAAAGTTTTGTGCAATTTATGTTTACAAGCCGAAATTGCCTCAGATTTTTTGCTTAAGATGTGGTCTGTGGCGTAGACTATTTCCAGGGCTTCAGCGGCGCAGAGGTCACATGGTCTTTTATTTCCGTTATACGATCTAACCCTAGCTAGATAATAATAATATATTATTATTGTTCTTTGAGTCTCAGTTATTGATGTTAGTTAACTGGAAATTTTGTTGAAATGAATATCAAGCCACTACCTGCAGCCTCAGATATTCAGGACGTATCGGAGGGTTCTTGCTGTTCCCAGCAAGCATGCCTTTTGGAGCGTCCCAAAAAGCGTGGCGGGGCCAATTTTCTGTAACCATCCCTGGAAACTTTTTGAGATAGTACCTAGGGCACCTATGAGAATCGGGACCACTTTGACTTCATGGCAGTTCCAAATCCTTTTTACCGCCCACTTTAATTCCTGGATTCGGTTAATTTTCTCCCTCTCCTTCTCTTGCACTCTCGTGTCGAATGGGCAGGCCACATCCACAATCAGGCACGATCTTTTTTCCTTGTCCAAAACCACCAGGTCAGGTCTATTGTGTTCCAGTTTCTTGTCCCTCTGTAGCCTAAAATCCCACAACACCTTCACCTGATCGTTTTCTATCACCGACTCTGGCGTATGCTCATACCACTATTATTAAATTGCTCGGGGTCTGGTTCGGACCGGACCTCCAGATGGAGAAAAACTGGAACGAGGTGACGAGCAGGGTGGCCTCCCTCACCCAGAAATGGGCTGAGAGGAAGCTGTCCCTGAAAGGCCAGGCGGAGGTGGCGAATGCGTACATCGCATCCGTCATCTGCTACCACCTCACCGTCGTCCCTTGCTCCAGCCAACTCTCACCAAAATGGAGCGCCTCCTCTTCCGCTTCTTGTGGAAGGGACGCGCTCTCATGGTCAGACGATCCATCTGCTGTCAACACCCGTTGCGTGGAGGACTGGGCATGTCATGGCTGATGATGCGCAAACATGCGCTGAAGCTGCGACATCTCTGGTGCTTCCCTGATGGTGAACGGCTGTGGTCGCCGTTCGCAAGGAACGTTTCCCACAGCTAATCTCCTTGACTGAGCTGCAGTCCTGAGTCAGAAAAAGACCGAGGGTTAGCGCTTGGAAACTGGAATGTCTCCAGGCGCTCACTGCCCTCTCCCAGATGGGCACCAGTATCGGTGGAACATCCACCTCGGCGTTCTATAGAGGACTAGTGGAGGGGAAGAGCGACGACATTCTCGGAGAGATCCTGGGCGTCAAAGAAGATCAGCTGTTTGCTCTCTTCCGGAGAACTTTCAGCCCGAGGCCTATGGATAACTTCCAAAAATCCCTGGCCTGGCAGTGCTACCGGGGGAGCGTTACCGGTTCGAGATAAGCTCTACAGGCACGGAAGTGCCGTCAGCCGAGCCTGTCCGTGATGCGCGCAGAGCGACGAAACCGTTGTGCACGCACTCGTTCAGTGTCCGAGCATTGCTGACTTGTGGAGCTATGTCGAACAGTTGCAGTCGCGTGTGGGACTGATCCGGTTGTCGACTGAGTCCATTGTGCAGATGATCTCGCCGTCTTCCTTCGAGGAGGAAGGGCAAGCGGTTTTCATCTGCCTGGTGGCCATGGCGAAAGAGATTTGTGGTGGACAAGGTTAAAAGTGTTAAAACAGACACTTTCCTCCCCGGCGAATCCCTAATTAACTTTTTCAAGTTTCACTTGAAGAGGAAAATCAGGGTGGAGAGGCAAGTGCTGCTTTCTAGCAAGTTTGTTGAAAGGTGGGTGAATGTAGCGAGAATGGTCCGAGTGAACGGGACCACTCTGAATATACGTCTGTAGTTTGAGAGATGGAAAAATTGAGAGAGGGCGCTCGCCCTGGTGGTCAGGCTAGCCGTTGTCTTTTGTGTGGTTTTCGCCACGAGTAACCCTCGGAGGTTTCCCCCCTATTGGGGAATTTTTCATTGTTTCAATTTTCATTTTTATTGTTTATATATATATATGTTTCTATGTCCTTTTTTTTTTCTTATATAAATAATAAAAATATTTACACGCACAAAACCCACATCGTACCGTCCTGTACCCTCCTGTGCCGTCTGTAATGTTTTCCTTGATGTTAGCCCTTGTGGCCAATAAAGAAATCATTATTACTATTATTATTATTATTATTAATATTATTATTATTATTATTACAGCTGCATTTATCTTGCTTTATGTTCATACGAGTTATCACCAAGTCACAACCAGTGACCTCAAGAGACAACAAGGTCTGCCATTTTCAAGAAAGAACATACATACACACACATGCATCTTTAGGTGTTTAGACTTGTGATGTACTTCTATTGACAGAATCTTCCTTAGTATATGGGCAGTTCCCATTAGTACTATCTTTTGTATTTCTCCTATACGCGGGTTTCCTGGGATTTGCGATAAGTAATCATTAGACCCCTTAGGTATCATTCCTAGAACGCCTACAACCACTGGTATGTTTTAGTTCTCAATTTCCACATTTTTCCAATTTCTATCTCCAGGTCCTTATACTTGCTCAATTTTTCAAATGTTTTTATAGATACATTCTTGTCTATTGCAATTGTTCATCATTTTTTGCAAATATATTCAGGTCATCCATGTAGAACAAGTGATTAATGGTTTTGTCATAGCCTTTATATCCATGTTTTGTTTCATTGAGCAATTTACTTAATGGTACAGTGCGATGCAGAATAAAAGCGGTGATAAAGAGTCACCCTGAAAAAATTCCAAAATTAATATTAACTTCTCCAGCTTCCATTGATTTTGTTTCACTGTTCGAAAGGAGTGTCGTTTTCCATGTCTTCATACTGGATGACAAGAACCTCATGACAACGGGAGATATTTTGAAAATCAACTGTGTGGCAAACTATCGAATGCTTTTTTATAATCTATCTAAGCAATTGATAGATTTTTGTGTCTATTATAACAATCTTCCAGTATCATTTTGTTAACCAAAAGCTGATCCTTATAGCCATATGAGCCTCGTTTACACCTCTCAATCGAAAGTATTCGATAGGGTCGACCATCGGTATCTGGAGTTTGTCCTCAAAGCAGCTGGCTTCGCCCCTGTCTTTAGAAGCTGGATCACTGCAATGCACAGCGGCACACGCTCGGTGGTCAAGGTTAATGGCCACCTCTCGGAACCATTTCGGCTCTCCCGATCGGTCCGGCAAGGGTGCCCTCTCTCTTCCCTTCTGTACGTATTGACTCTCGAGCCTTTACTGCGGAAGCTGGAGCTGTTGCAGGGCATCCCGCTCGAACCGGGACGTGGAAAGGCGGTGTCGGCTTATGCGGACAACATCACCATGATGGTGTCGAACACCTCAGAAATCGAGGTGGTCGGCACCTTATTGAAGGAATATGAAAGGGTGACAGGAGCCAAACTTAACCCGGAAATGTCGGTGGGCTTGCAGCTCGGAACCTGGAGAGGCAAGCCCATGCCGTCCAACAGCGTCGTAGGGCGCTGGACGGACGGACCGGCAAAGTTGCTCGAGTTTGGTTCGGACCAGACCTCCAGGTGGAAAAGAATTGGGACGAGGTAACGAGCAGAGTAGCCAGTCTCACCCAAAAATGGGCTGGGAGGAAGCTTACACTGAAAGGTCGCGCGGAGGTGGCGAATGCGTATATCGCGTCCGTCATCAACTACCGCCTGACCGTCGTGCCTTGCCCCCGTCCGCGCCTCGTCAATTTGGAACGGCTCCTCTTCAAATTCTTGTGGAGGGGACAAGTTCCGTTGGTGAGGCGTTCCTTCTACTGCCAGCCCCCTCTACGCGGAGGGCTGGGCATGCCGTGGCTAATGATGCACAGAAATGCGTTGAGGCTGCGACATCTCCAGATATTCTGCCTCAACGGTGAACAGGTGTGGTCACGGTTTATCAGACGGGCCTTTCCGCAGCTCATTTCTTTGACTGAGCTGCAGTCCTGGGTCAAGAACAGACCGAGACTGGTTGACTGGCACCTGGAATGTTGCCAGGTACTCACTGCCCTCTACCAAGCGGACAATGCGATCAGTGGAACTTCCACTCTCGAGTTCTATAGAGGATTAGTGGTGGGCAAGTGCGATGACGCACTCGGAGAAGCTTTGGTCCTCGACGAAGTCGAACTGACCAGTCTGTACCGGAGGACTTTTGAGCCGGGGACGATGGACAATTTCCAGAAATCCCTCGCTTGGCAGTGCTACCGGGGGGCACTGCCGGTTCGGGATAAACTCTACAGGCACGGAAGTGCTGTCAGACGGACCTGCCCAAGATGCGTACAGAACGACGAAACCGTTCTGCACGCACTTGTCGCGTGTGGAACGAATCTGGCTATCGGCCGAGTCCATAGTGAAGATCGATCCACCGCCTTCCTTAGGTCAGGAAGAGCAGGAAATTTTCCTCTGTCTGGTGGCAGTTGCGAAAGAGGTTATATGGTGGACCAGGTTAAAAGGACTGAAGACAGACACTTTTATCTTCGGCTAATCCCTCATCAACTTCTTCAAGTTTCACCTGGAAAGGAAGGTGAGTGTGGAGAGAGAAGTGCTGCCCCCCAGTACATTTGCTAAAAGGTGGGTGAATGTGGCGAGAATGGCTCGTGTGAATGGGCCTACTCTGTCCATGCGCCTATAGGCTAGCTAACTTGAGGAGAGGGTGCTCGCCCTGGGTGCCCTACAAGCGCAGGGTGGTTCAGGATTGGTGGGGTACCCGAGTCACTCCAGGGTTGTCCACCCCCTATCAGGGAATTTATTTTGTTATATTTATGCATAGTTTATTTTATATATTTATATTTTCATTGTTAAATTAGTCTTGCCATTGTACACTTTTACTCGAACTTATTGTAAACCCCCACTGTCCCTGTCTTTGTATTGTCCCCTACATGTCTCCCCTTGTCTCTAATAAATGAAATTATTATTATTATTATTATTATTATTGGTCTAAGCGGACGTATTTTGCTCGCTCACAGTAAGTCGCTTTATTTGCCTGTTAAAATTATTTGTTGTTAAATATTCCTTGCTGTGTAAGGGATATAAGCCCTTAGACTTTGCCCCGTTAGGGGGAAAGTATAATATTTGGGCCTTTTGGCCCAAATATTTGAACTTTTTTTTACATGTTAAAAAATTTACGAAGAAAAAAAAACATGGCTGAGCCACGCCCCAGCGATATGTCGGCTGTCGTGCGACAGCGACGTAGAAGTTGAGAGGAGCGCTACAGCTAAATTAACACACATTGATAACACAAACACCACCACAAACAAGGTAAACAAAGACACCAATGATACCAATAAGAACACTAATTTTGAAAAAAATGACAGTAACAGCGACAACGAAAATACAGATAACAAAAAAAAAATAACAAATACAACAACAATATCAACACCACTAACATAAAAACAAATAGCGACAACACCAACAGCAACAATACCAACTGCACCGAGAACAACGGTGGCAACAAAGACAACAATGATAACAGCGACAGTGCTAACAACAACACCAACAAGAACAACGACAACAAAATCCCCAACGAAAACAAGAAGAACACTTTCGCTGCGGCAGCAGCAAAAAGGAGGCCATGCTTCAACATAGACTCAGACTCAGAAGCTCCCGCGTCTTGCGACGCATGAGGCAATCATAGTGTTACACCGCGTTCGGTCAGCAGCCAGTTGCACAGCGTCCCACCATTGTCTGTTTGTCGCTCGCAGGTCCCTCTCAACTGTCTGGCACCAGTTCATTTTGGGTCGCCCTCTCCGTCTGCTTCCCTGTGGGTTCCATTTAAGTACTTGGTTCGCCAGTCTCTCCGGGGGAAGTCTCAAAGCGTGCCCAAACCAGCCCATGCGTCGCTTGCAGATGGCAGAAGCGACCAGCTGCTGGTTGGTGCGGTTCCTGACTTCCTGGTTTGTTACATGGTCACTCCATTTAATCCCCAGGATCTTTCGCAGACACCTGGAATCGAATGCGTCCAACTTCTTCTCTTGGCTGGTCTTAAGGTGCCATGTTTCACTTCCGTACAAGAGTGTGGACAGCACGTTGCTGTTGTAGAATCTCATCTTTGCTTTGAGGGTGAACTTCCTGCTCTTTCAGATCTTGACAAGCTCGTTAAATGCTGCTAAAGCCTTTCACAATCTACATTGCAATTCACTGTCCTTGGCGCCCCCATCGTCAATGCAGCTTCCTAGGTAGGTGAAGTTGTCCACTATCTCCACCTCGCCCTGTTCAATGAAAACACTAGTTGGTGATGGGTGTGTCCCAGATAACATGCTTTTGGTCTTCTTAGCACTGATATTGAGACCTAAGCTTCCTGCTTCGACATTGATATTGTTCATAATGATTTTCAGGTCAGCTGTGCTCTCTGCAAGTGCAACAATATCGTCCGCAAAGTCCAGGTCAGACAACCTTTGCTCTCCCACCCAAGATATACCCTGGTCTTTAGACGCTCTTCTTAGTACCCAGTCAATGGCTATGGCAAAGAGAATTGGAGAGAGCGAACAACACTGACGCACGCCAGTAACCACCTCAAACCAGTCACTGTAACCATCCTCTGTCCGTATGCAGCACTTGGAGTTTGCGTAAATCTGTTTGATTGCCGAAATGACTTTCTGGGGCAGACCATACTCATGCATGATGCTCCAGAGTGACGGTCGATGAATGCTATCGAATGCTTTGGAGAAATAGATGAAGCTGACGGCGAGGGGCCTCTGGAATTCGTTGTACCTCTCAATGATGCGGCGTAACGTAAAGATCTGCTCTGCACAGGAACGTTTTGGTCGGAACCCTGCCTGTTGTTCTCGCAGTTCCCGGTCTACTATGCCACGTATGCGGTTCAGAATCATCAGACAATAGACCTTCCCTGGTATTGAGAGAAGTGTCACTCCCCTCCAGTTGTCACAATCGGCAAGGTTGCCCTTCTTGGGGATACAGACAACCGCTCCGTTTCTCCAATATTCTGGGACTTCACCCGTGTTCCACACAAGATTACATAAGTGGGCCAACCACTTGACCATGCTTTCGCCTCCTGACTTCAGCATTTCATCAGGAATGCCATCTATACCTGGTGACTTGTTATTCTTAAGGGTTTTGATGGCCATGCGGACTTCCTTCTCGGTGAAGTCATCAGTATTGATAGGCAACAAACTAGTAGGTTCCTTAATGTCTGCTGGCACACGTGGATCCGGTCGGTTGAGGACTTCCTTCAAATGTTCAACCCATCTGACTAACTTTTCTTCACCCTTGGAAAGCAGCGTACCATCTTTCGCTTTCACCGGGCCTGAGTTAGCTCTAGAGCTTCCGGTGATTTTCTTGGCAATTTGGTACACAATGCGCATGTCATTTTGTGCCACAGCTGCTTCCGCCTCCTCTGCCTTACCCTCAAGCCACATTCATTTGTCCTTTTGGGCGCTGCGTTTCACCTCCTTGTCCTTGTCAACATACTGCTGATATACCTTGATGGCCTCTGGGGTAGTGGCATGCCTCTGCTGGTGTAGGGCTTTCTTTCATTAATTAGCTGCCAGGTGTTGTCGCTGAACCAAGCTTCTCTGAGGGACTTCCTGTAGCCCAGGATTTCTTCCCCTGCAGCTTCCATGGTCTTCTTCATTTCCTCCCACCAGTTGACCGAGCCTGGTGCAGACTCCTCAAGGACAGCAAATCTGTTCTTCAAAGCAGCCTCGAACTGTGCTTCTGTGTCACCGTTCTTCAGCTTGGTAGTGTCGAAAAGCCTTGTACTGAGTGCTCTCTTCTTCTGCTTCCTCAGTCTGTTTTAAGTTTGGTAACAGACATATAGTGGTCACTGCAGACATCTGCGCCCCGGTAGACTCGGACGTCCTGCAGGCAAGGAGCTCTCCAACTTGGGCCAATCGCAATGTGGTCTATTTGCGTCTTGGTCTTGTGGTCGTTCGAAGTCCATGTGACTTTGTGGATGTTCTTGTGGTCAAATAGTGACGAGCCGATTTTCATATTGTTCATGGCACAGAACTGGACAAACCAGTCCCCGTTGTCCGTGCGGTTTCCATAAGCATGTGGGCCAAGGACATGTTCAAAGCCAACCCTGCTTCCCCCGATCTGTGCGTTCATGTCTCCCATGATGATCAGGATGTCATGACGTGGGGTTTTGTTTACATCTTGTAGTTGCTGGTAGAAAGCGTCCTTGTCATCATCGTTATGTTCGTTGGTTGGAGCATAGCACTGAGCTATGGTGACCTTTGCATGTGATGTGGTGAATCTTGCTGTCATTAGGCGTTCGTTGATAGGATTCCACTCCTCAAGGGCACCACTGGCAGCCCTGTCCATGATGATTGCAACTCCATCTCGGTGGGTCCCGTTCTGACGGCATGAGAACAGGATGGTCTTGTTTTCATGGACAAACTTCCCAGAGTCAGTCCAGCGGATCTCGCTGAGGCCCAGGATGTTAATTTTGTAGGCCTCCATTTCTCCGATAACTTGCGCAAGTTTGGATGGTTGGTACATAGTTCTTATGTTCCAATATCCAATACGTGTGGTTGTTTTTGCAGACAGAATTCTGGTCCTCAGGATGTCGGCTTCCTCATTGACACTTTCGCAGACACCCGTCATACAATCTCCGGTTAGAGACAACCGTTCTCCTGACTGCTTGGAATTTAAATCTGATGCACTATGAATTGTTTTCGTAGCAGGAGAGTTTTTCCGGAAACAGGTCGCTAACCTGAAGCCCAACCACTGACATTTAGTAAAGAGACAGTAAGTGGAGTAGTCTCTGGTAGAACTGCAAACCGATAGCCACCATCAGGGTTGCAGGTGTTATATCAGAGTTTTCCTTCTCCTAGAATTCTGCCTTGACAAAGGCTAAGGGGTCATCTCTCCCGGTGATTTTGGATTGCCATTGACTCTCAAGAGCTCCTTTGCCCTTTGACAGGTTTTGTTTTTAGTCCTGCAGGATGTCCAAAGTCACCCTCCTCACCAAGAAACCTTGGTGGGGTTGCCAGTTTAGTCACCAACGACCCGACCATGAGACAGGTTGTACTGGGATACATGTTACCAGTAGCACCAAACAAAGAGGAAAAGTTGGCCCAGGCATGGAAGCTCATCAAGCAAGAGCAAACGTGGGCCAACTTAACTGTCCCGGTAGAAGCTATTGAGGCAGTGGAGCGCAAAACGGTGCATTATAGATGCATCTCAGCACAAACCAAAAGGGCAGCTTTAATCCCACAAGAAGATGTCGAAGTCACGCTGAGGTGCATCAGAGAAGACACCCAGTACATAGAGAGGGGCAGACAGTACGGCAGCATTTCAGTGTTGTTCAAGTCAGAAGCCCTCGCTATGAAACACGCTATGACTCCTTGCAAAACCAACAAGGTCATAATGTACCCCTCCCACATGGGAAAAAGAACGGCCCGTCTCCGCATTCCCAGAATCCCACCAGGATTTGACATGTGGTCGCTTCTGGGATGTGTGATTGTGGAGGGGACGGATACAGTCCCTATAGAAGTGACCAGAACGGCCAGAGAGGACTGGTCCGGGGTTGACCTGGAGATCCTTCTCCAGATCAGGCCCGAGAATGTGAAGACAATCCCGGACCACATCCGCCTTCAGAATGGGACGGTCATTCACATTATGACCGAAGGCAAAAGGCCGCAGTGTTTTGTTTGTGGGGAAAAAAACCCATTTGCGAGCTTTCTGCCCTCAACTGCTGAAAGAGGCAAGGGGTCGAAAGGCACCACTGCTGCCGACGCCGCGGCGAGGACCACAACCAACACCAGCACCGGCAAAATCACCAATAACAACATCAGTAGAATGACCACCGCCAACATTGACCACCCAGGGGGGAAACGAGGAAAGCTGTCAAATTCACCCTCCCCCCCAAAATACACACACCAATAAAACCACAAACATACATACAGACACACTTACAGACACAGACCCCTCATCTACCAGTAATGAAAATGAGGGAGAGACAAAATCCCCGAAAATACAAAAAAGGAAACACAAAAAGAAAAAAAAACTCAACAAAGCACAAAAGCACCCAAAATAAATAACGCAGACCCCACCCACGCAAACATCTCTCCAATAAAACCAACATCAACACCACCATCACCATCACCAGAATCCCCCAAACGCAAACAACCGAAACAGACGCAATAACAAATATACACACAAACAGTGAAACCTCAGACACCGCACTCACAACAAACACAGACCCAACTGAAACAACATCACCAAAACTATCACCACCACAGCCACGCAAACAAATAAAATCACACCAACAAAACATACAAAACTTCGTGCTCGTCAGGAGGGCCAACAAGGAACTGATGGCCCTCGTAGCACGAAGTGAAAATATACAAAAAGAGGGGGAAATTTTTAAATCGAGCACATTTCGCGTGCCGGAAGATTTGGTTCTGGTGCGAATGTCGCTCGACATATTCAAAGAAATACAAGACAGCTTTCCTCGGGACGTGGGAACCCCGAACGTAAAACCCACTTCAAGACTTTTAAAGGGGTTTCCAAAAGAAATCCCACTAACTATCGAGGTCGAACAACCCGACCTTCACAAGAGCCCGGAAGGTAAGTAAACCTTCCTCTCTCTCTCTCTGTTTAACCTGCCAACATGGCCGTATTAAGAGGAGGATGTTTAAATGTTCGAGGCCTGGGATCGTCCTGGAAGCAGGGTCACCTGCTCAACAACCTCAGGTCTCTAGAAATGGATGTAATTGCAGTCAGCGAGACCAGGATTTCCGACACGCGCGCACTAGCCCCCATTTTCGACGACTATCAGATCTTTGCATCTGTTAGCCGGCCGGGAATGGGAGGCGGGGTGACAGTGCTGTTTAGGAAAGGCCTGGATCTCGAGGTAAGGTCGATCTTTCGGGACCCGGACGGGAAGTTGGTGGTCCTGGACGTGAACAATAATGAAGGTGGTGCCCTTAGACTGGTGGCCGTCTATGCTCCTACTGGGGCAGGACGGTCGGACTTCTTTAGACGCCTGGAAGCCTTTCTGGGTACGTCTCGCCCTTTACTGTTAGTGGGGGACTGGAACGGCATCTTAGACGCACGCTGGGACTGTGTGGGAGTATCCGATAGGAGCGGGGGGTGCAAAAGCCTCAAGAACCTGATCAGCCAGTTCCAACTGTCTGACAGGTACCGATTAGATTTCCCTAATGCGCCAGTGTGGACCTGGACTAACCGCATAGGGTCATCTAGATCGTATATAGACAGGATATTCATTAGGAAAATAGACAGAAATAGTGAAAGCTGTTCACGTTTTGAAACGGTCGCCTATTCAGATCACAAGTTTGTGATCTGTATGGTTGACCTAGATAAGACGCGTAGGTTAGGACTTGGTTACTGGAAGCTAAACATGTCATTTACGGCACGTAAGGCTTACAGGGACCAGGTCAACAATTTAGTTAAGAAAAAGTTGACAGGGGAAGTCGTCAACAATAGATGGTGGGGGGCTCTCAAAATAGAGATTAGAGTAATGTCGATAGAGTTTAGCAAAGAAGTAGCATTAGAGAAAAATAGAAAGGAGGGAGAGTTGGTAGATAAGTTAGACGAGGCTATTGGTAGTGGCATTGCATCTGATGTGCTAGCGGCGAGAATGGCATTAGACCATTTCTTCAATGTGAAGCACGAAGGTTGCATTGTCAGAGCTAAGGCGCGTGCTTAAAGGGAACTAAAGCTGTTCGATGGGCCCGCGTGGAAGAGGCGCAGCGTTGAAATAAAACCTCGATTCAGTCTTTGACGGACAGAGACGGGCACGAGCTGAGCGATTCCAAGTGGATGTGAGAGGCCTTTCGCCAACATTTCGCTCGGTTGTTCGGGGGAAGTGGCGGGTCAGAGATGGCGGCGGACTTCATTCCCTACCTCGATGGCTTGCCGCAACTCTCGACGGCTGACGCTGGGCGCTGCGAAAGGCCAATTACTTCAGCCGAAATTCAGGATGCCCTTGTAGGCTGCATGAGGCGCAAGTCACACGGTTTGGATGGTCTGCCCTACGAACTTTACGTAAATATGCCAGACTTGTTCTCCAATCTCCTCGAAGCCCTCTACTGAACTGGCAGCAAAACGGGAGTATTCCTAGTTCTGTGAGCCGGGGCGTAGTCACGCTGATAAGGAAAGACGAGAACAAGAGGGACACATTAGACAATTTCAGGCCCATAACTCTGCTCAACACAGATTTTAAGATTTTGGCCAGGGTGTTAGCGAAGAGGTTGGCGCTTGTCGTCGGAGATTTGGTTGGGGAGGCGCAAATTTGCGCAATCCCAACCAGGTCCATACACGACAACCTCCACCTAATACGATACATCATAGAGAGGGTAGGGTGTAAACCTGGCTTCGGTGGGGCTCTGATCAATTTAGATCAATCGAAAGCATTCGATAGGGTCGACTATCGGTACCTGGAGGCTGTCCTCAAGGCGGCTGGCTTCGGCCCCGTTTTCAGAAGCTGGATCGCTGCAATGCACAGCGGCACCTGCTCGATGGTCAAAATTAATGGCCACCTCTCGGAACCGTTTCAGATCTCCCGATCGGTCCGTTAAGGGTGCCCTCTCTCCTCCCTTCTGTACGTATTGACTCTCGAGCCTTTACTGCGGAAGTTGGAACTGTTGCAGGGCATCCCGCTCGAACCGGGACGCCGAAAGGCCGTGTTGGCTTATGCGGACGACATCACCGTGATGGTGTCGGACACCTCAGAAATCGAGGTGGTCGGCAACTTATTGGAGGAATATGAAAGGTTGACGGGAGCCAAACTTAACCCGGAAAAGTCAGTAGGCTTGCAACTCGGTACCTGGAGAGGCAAGTCCATGCCGTCCCACAGCGTCGTTAGGCGCTGGACGGACTGACCGGTAAAGTTGCTAGGGGTTTGGTTCGGGCCAGACCTCCAGGTGGATAAGAATTGGGACGAGGTGACGGGCAGGGTAGTCAGTCTCACCCAGAAATGGGCTTGGATGAAGCTATCACTGAAAGGTCGGGCGGAGGTGGCGAACGCGTACATCGCGTCCGTCATCTACTACCGTCTGACTGTCGTCTCTTGCCCCCGTCCGCGCCTCGCCATCTTGGAGCGACTCCTCTTCAAATACTTGTGGAGGGGTCAGGTTCCGCTGGTGAGGCGGTCCATCTGCTGCCAGCGCCCTCTATGTGGAGGGCTGGGCATGCCGTGGCTAATGATGCGCAGGCACGCGCTGAGGCTGCGGCATCTCCAGATATTCTTCGTAAACGGTGAACAGGTGTGGTCGCTGTTTGTCAGACGGGCCTTTCCGCAGCTCGTTTATTTGACTGAGCTGCAGTTCTGGGTCAAGAAGAGACTGAGACTGGGTGACTGGCATCTGGAATGTTGCCAGGCACTCACTGCCCTCTGCCAGGCGGGCAATGCGGTCAGTGGAACTTCCCCTCTCGAGTTCTATAGAGGATTAGTGGTGGGAAAGTGCGACGACGCACTCGGAGAGGCTCTGGGAGTCAACGAAGTCGAACTCACCAGTCTGATCCGGAGGACTTTCGAGCCGGGGACGATGGATAATTTCCAAAAATCCCTCGCTTGGCAGTGCTACCGGGGGGCACTGCCGGTTCGAGATAAATTCTACAGGCACGGAAGTGCTGTTAGATGGACTTGCCCCAGATGCGCGCAGAGCGACGAAACCGTTCTGCACGCACTCGTCCAGTGTCCGTGCATTACTGACTTGTGGAGTTATGTTGAACAGCTGTTGTCGCGTGTAGAACGGATCCGGCTATCGGCCGAGTCCATAGTGAAGATCGACCCGCCGCCTTCTTTTGGCCGCAAGGGCAGGAAATTTCCCTCTGTCTGGTGTCCGTAGCGAAAGAGGTTGTATGGTGGACGAGGTTGAAAGGACTGAAGACAGACACTTTTCTCTTCGGCCAATCCCTCATCAACTTTTTCAAGTTTCACTTGGAAAGGAAGGTGAGGGTGGAGAGAGAAGTGCTGCCCCCCATTACATTTGCTGAAAGGTGGGTGAATGTGGCGAGAATGGCCCGTGTGATTGGGCCTACTCTGGTCATGCGGGCTGTAGGTAGTTAAATTTGAAGAGGAGAGAGGTGCCCTTCCAGGGTGCTCTCGAAGCGTCGGGTCGTTCAGGACTGGTGGGGTACCTGAGCGAACCCTAGGTGGTCATCCCCCCTATTGGGGAATTTTTTTCTTGTTGTAATTTTATTGTTACTTTATTGTTACTTTATTATTGTTACTTTGTTTATTCATATTGTTTACTCGATTTTTCTGTAAAACCCGACTGTCCCAGTCTTTTGTATTGTCCCCTATATGTCGGCCCTTGTGGCCAATAAATGAAATCATTATTATTATTATTATTACTATATATATATATATATATATATATATATATGTGTTTGTATATATATATATATATATATATATATATGTGTGTTTGTGTATATATATATATGTGTGTGTGTTTATATATGTATATAGGTGTGTGAAAGTGCATGGTTAGGGTATTCGGCTCACAATCGTATACTAGCACAAACATGCGCGGTTTCTGATCCTTGCACACACACAAACACACAGCATCGATATTTATTATAAGTGAATACTCTCTCCATCTCTCTCTCTCTTTCGTTCTATCACTTTCTCTTTCTATCACACTCTCTCTCGCTCTTTAATATATATATATATATATACTAGCAGAAGTACCCGGCGTTGCCCGGGTGTAAGTCGACCTTTGGTCTGTTGTTAAAATGTTTGAAAGTTACTTCCCGCGCATCACAGGTGCAAAAACCTTCGAACCTCAAGGAAAAAAACATAGGTTAGTATACGCAGGTGTGTAATTTGAGGATAAATAATGGATCAATTGTAGGTTCAGAGTGTATCGTTGAAATTGCTCTTTGCAAGACTGACGGAAATCAAATTCACTTGAAATTGAATTTTCAGTTGATTTTTAAAGCAGGTTGAAAAAGTCGATTTTTTCAAATTTTTTTTTTTTTTTACAATTTTGGCGCTCACATGTGCAGAAGAAGAAATAAAAGGGCGTTTATCTGAATCGCGGCATAATGGACGAATCATTTGCGACAGTTTTCACGAAAATCGGACGTTCCTGTAAAAAATTATCCCATCTGCAACTTTGCCCTCTTTTTTGCGCAAAGTCGAATACCCGCTTCAGTTTTATTGATTTTTTACATGAATGCGTGACCTCTGAAGTAGATTTGAGTAGCTAAAGACCTGTCCCGGTAAATTTGCTATATGTGAAAAAAAGTTGATCAAAATTGAGTCTAGGGTTATTGCCCTTTGCAACAACCTCAAGAACATGTAATTAAAAAGATTTACCATGGACTATCGTGCACGTTGGTATTGTGTTTAGCCTGCGAAAATCGGTGATCAAATGAGGCAACAATAAGCCATACTGATGACGTTTAAGCGGGTGGCAAGGAATTGATGCGGCATAGATAGCCATGGGAGTCTTGAAGGAGCACGGCGGTCAGGCAAAAGAAAGAGCCGAGGAGGCGATGGTGGCTGACAGTGCATGGAGGCGGCATCCTGAGGCATGAAGATGTAGTGGGGCGACGGCCAGCAGGCAAGGAAGAGGGCATGGGTGGAGGGTGGCAAGGATGCCGCATGGTGAGCCATGGTAGTCTTGAAGGAGCACTGCGGGCAGGAAAAAGAAAGGGCCAATGAGGGGATGGCGGCTGACAGAGCATTGATGCGGCATGGTGATGCATGACGATGCAGTGGGACGACGGCGTGCAGGGAAGGGAGATGGCCGGGATTGACGGTTGCAGGGATCCGCATGGTGAACCATGGCACTCATGAAGGACCAAGTCGTGCGGGTAAGGGAGAGGGAAGGGGAGGGCATGGTGGCTGACAGAGCATGGATGTGGCATGGTGAGGCATGACGATGCAGTGGGACGACAGCGTGCAGGGAAGGGAGAAGGAAGCACTTGATGGTGGCAGGGATGCCGCTTAGTTAGGCAAGGCAGTATTGAAGGAGCACGGCGGGCAGGCCAAAAAAATGGCTGAGGAGGGGATGGTGGCCGACAGGGCAGTAATGCGGCATGGTGAGGCATGACGATGCAGTGGGACGACGGCGTGCAGGGAAGGGAGAGGGCAGGGGTTGACGGTGGCAGGGATGCGGTTCGGTCAGGCATGGAAGTCTTAAGCTCTCCCGGAGTGTAGGCAATGGAAATGGGCAGGGGTGGACGGTGGCAGGGATTCGGCATGTTGAGCCGTGGCAGTCCTTCGGGACCACGGAGGGCAGGCAATGGAAAGGGCCGGGGAATGAATTGCAGCTGACAATGCAGAGATGCGCATGGTGATGCACAACGATGCAGTAGGTCGACGGCGTGAAGGGATGGGAGAGGGCAGAGTTTGACGGATGCCTCATTATGCTACGGTAGTGGGACCACGGGAATGAAGGGAGCGCATGGAGGCTCGATGATCGCTTGAGAAGACTGGGTGCAATACAGGATGATGCGCGGCGGTATAGTGTTGATATTCCTTATATAAGAAATGGAAGAATCGGCATAAAAGGTTTGCTGAATATGGTGAGCGTTAATTTAAAGAGACTTACGGTGGATAATCCTGATAGATTGAACATTTTTTGCATGGCGGGAGTCGCGACAAATGTAAGCAAGAAGAATGGCGTTTTTCGGTTGCCGGATTTTTGCCTCTGGGGGTCCGATTATCGAATTTCTTTTTACAATTTCAAGTATCCCACGTTAATCCACGCATCAAAACACATACCTACGTCAAATTTCATTGGAATCGGACAAATTTCGTAAATATCGATTTTTGCCTCTGGTGATCCAATTATCGATTTTTCGAAAATTTAATGTAGCGCACGTTTATCCCCGAATCAAAATACACACTTGCGTCGAGTTTCATCGATTTTTGAAAATATCGCTTTTTGGCTTCTCAGGTCCCGATTATCGATTTTTCGAAATTTTAAAGTAGCCTATTGTTCAGTTTTATATATGTGTGAGGTTTCATGAAAATTGGATGAACGGTGAAGCATGCAAGTTGGGAACACCAAACAATGCCCATCTTCACTTTATATATAAGAAGATATATATATATATATATATATATGTGTGTGTGTGTGTGTGTGTGTGTGTGTCGGGTTTAATCGAGGGCAAGTAAGGTACTCAATATATGGCACAGTATAAATATTTAATTTAGAAATAGCTTCTACAGCATTACAACTGTTTTATTCGAAGGAAATTATCAGGAGATGATGATTTCCTTCGAATGAAACAGTTCTAGCCCATAGAAGCAAATTCTATATTAAATATACATACATACACACACACACACACACACACACACATATATATATATATATATATATATATATATATATATATATATATATATATATATATATATGAAATATATGAATCAAAGAACTGTTCAAAACATTATTGTGCTTACAGCTGTTTCCTCCAAACCGAGGTTTGGATTCTTCGGAGCAATTTATTAATGCATGGACAGTTATATGACCTCCTTTTCAGCCGAGAGACATACCAATACATATTCAAACATTGATACATATTCAAACATTGTGGGTCAACATTCATTACAGAATTTAGAGTGGCAGTACACACTTCGAGATTACATTTATATTAATAGGTACAATCAAAAAATCAAAGATATAGGTTAAAGTACAACATGAAGATAAGTGGTTATATAGTGCAAATGTTATATGTGTGGCACGCATGTGCGTCTTGTTTATATAGTGTGGCAGAGAGATATGTGTGGTAGAGGCACTTAGGTAGGTAAATAAGAGTGTTAGGTTGGTAGATCTGGTGGCAAAGTCTTTATATGATTGATATAGTCTGTGTGTGGAGAAATATTATAAGCATTAAAGATAGTGCAAGCATTAAAAGTGTTATAAGTATTGGAGATGCACAGCGCAGGGATGTCAAGTAATTCATGTACTTCGGTATTTTCATGGTATTTTCATGGTATTTTCATGGTATTTTCATGGTATTTTCATGGTATTTTCATAGCTACAACATCATCTCGCACAACATGTCCATGAGGAAATCTAATAATAGGAATAGCAACCACAAGTACACCAAAGCGGAGGGTGCCACCGGAAGTAACCATTACCATGGAAACTACTGTGAGGCCTTAGGAGGAAGCAACACACCAAACACTAAAAGCAAAAATAGAAGAAGAAATAATACATTTTTCAACCCTCCTTTCAACCTAAATGTCTCCACCAACATACCTAGGGCTTTCTTCTCACTACTAGATAAAAACTTCCCTCTAGGACACAAGTACCACAACCTCTTAAACAAAAACACCATTAAAATCTCATACTCCACGACGCCTAACTTAGCATACCACATAGCTAGCAGCAATAATAGTAAAATTAGTTCTTACTTCCAACAAACAAAATCGCAACGGGATGCAAACCCTCTAAATACCACTGTAGCAAGCAACAATAGCAACGGCAGTAACAATGGAAATAACACTAGTATAAGTAATAACACCAGGGTTGTCAACCTGAACACCCAAAATCCTATACCCACCACACAGACTTCCGCATTGCATTATAACCAGCGGACTAACGCACAGAATAATTGTAACTGTAGAGCTAATAGAACCTGCCCTTTAGATAAAAAATGCCTAACCAAGGATGTCATATACTCATGCACAGTCACGACTAATAACTCTTCAGAAACCTATGTAGGCTCCACTTCTAACTGCTTCAAAATTAGATATAACTCGCACATCCACTCGTTCAAAAAGCACAGCCTAGCCAACTCCACCTCACTTTCTAGCTACATTCACTATCTAAAATCTAAAAATAAACCATACACACTCAAATGGGAAGTGATAGGCAGCGCGACCTCGTACAAACCACCTAATAAATTCTGTAACCTCTGTATACTAGAGACACACAATATTATCTTCTCCAACCGTAACCTACTTAACAAAAAATCTGAGGTGTTTGCAACTTGCCAGCACCGCCTCAGACATTCCTTCCAAAACTTTAAGCCCCATATATAGCAATGTCGGACTGGAACCTAACACCACATCTAGCATCAAACACCAGAGACACACCCTATACTACATACCCAACACTAGCTGATACATTATAACACAAACAACGACATCCCTCTGGAACCCTTCGCAGGGAAAATACCCATTTATACCTCTAAGGCAGGTGTGACAACATCCACCCACCTGGACGGCACTACGCCGCTCTAAGGGTAATTTGAGCATCAATTGATCGGTTGGATGGTGTTGGGCAGAGGAAACACCTTCCTTAGACAGATGTAAAATGATTTAATCGAGTAGCGCTGTTGACCAGTAGGACCAGGCCGCTGAGCGCAGTGAGTGAATGCAATGCAACTGCCGTGCGGGTTGTACGTATATGGATGATCTGACGGTCAGAGAGGGGTCGCGAGGACTGCGACTTGACCTTTGGCCTGCTTGGGGATGATTATCTTTCGACATCCAATGTAGCAAGCGATGACCCGGATCTTACCAGAGATCATTGGGTCCTGAAGCAATCCTGCAATCACCGCGCCTGGTCATATGAGCAGACTACAACCATAGAGATCATTAATTTAGAACCCTCGCTCATCATCTATAATTTCCATTTGTAGCACCTTAAGATGGGTTAATCCACCCTAATAATAATATGATCACCTTCAGCATAATTTAGTTAAACTACTCTATAGTTAGTACACTTTATGCTTTAAAAGTCTCTCTTGGAAGGTGCACCTCACCATAGAATTTAGGGTCTATATTGAGACACATTTTAATGGCTAGATATAGAAACCCCAGAGTTACCTCCCCGCATGCATTAACTCCCCTTAGCCACACACACACTTCCGGTATTCAATGGCGTCTCTCGAAACGTAACAACCACCTGTATCGAACTAAAGAGCACCAGACTACGATCTCTAACTGGATTGTCGTGGATTATGTGAAAGGCATATAATCGAAATATACACTCCCTTGACCATGAAAATACCGAAGTACATGAATTACTTGACATCCCTGCGCTGTGCATCTCCAATACTTATAACACTTTTAATGCTTGCACTATCTTTAATGCTTATAATATTTCTCCACACACAGACTATATCAATCATATAAAGACTTTGCCACCAGATCTACCAACCTAACACTCTTATTTACCTACCTAAGTGCCTCTACCACACATATCTCTCTGCCACACTATATAAACAAGACGCACATGCGTGCCACACATATAACATTTGCACTGTATAACCACTTATCTTCATGTTGTACTTTAACCTATATCTTTGATTTTTTTGATTGTACCTATTAATATAAATGTAATCTCGAAGTGTGTACTGCCACTCTAAATTCTGTAATGAATGTTGACCCACAATGTTTGAATATGTATCAATGTTTGAATATGTATTGGTATGTCTCTCGGCTGAAAAGGAGGTCATATAACTGTCCATGCATTAATAAATTGCTCCGAAGAATCCAAACCTCGGTTTGGAGGAAACAGCTGTAAGCACAATAATGTTTTGAACAGTTCTTTGATTCATATATTTCATATAACTGCTCTGTAAATCATCTGATGTTTTTACATTGAGCTACTTAACTTACTGGTAATAAGGTAGTAATACATTACTGCCTACCACTATTTAGGGTGTGTGTAAAATACTTACAACTGCTTAAGGTTTTGTGTTTACATAACCATAAATAGTATAACTAATACTATATATATATGTGTATATATATATATATACATGTGTATATATATATATATGTGTATATATATATATATATATATATATATATGTATGTGTATATATATATATATATATATATGTATATATGTATATATATATGTATATATATATATATATATATATTATGGCTGCCAACTCGTTTTCGAGTACGGCCACTACTTTATATCCATGTAGGAGAACCCCTACCGATGCGCTGAACGAGTGTGACTTTTTAGTCCAGCCAGCGACTTGAAAACTCTGGTACAAACACTACACTTGTGACAATTATTGACACATAGTGCTGGGCCGATGGTACCATGTGACGACAAGTGCAGAGAGATCTCCAGATATAAAGCAATGCCTGTGCCGTGAAGCTTTTATAGTGAGCAAAAGCATATATATATGTATATATATATATATGTATATATATATATATGTATATATACTCACATATATATATATACATATATATATATACATATATATATATATATATATATACATATATATATACATATATATATATATATACATATATATATACATATATATATATATATATACATATATATATATATATATATATACACATATATATATATATATATACATATATATATATACATACATATATATATACATATATATATATATATATATATATATACATATACATATATATATATATATACATATATATATATATACATATATATATATATATATATATACATATATATATATATATATATATATATATATATATATATATATATATACATATATATATATATATATACATATATATACATATATATATATACATATATATATATACATATATATATGTATATATATATATATATATATATATATATATATATAACTCGGTAGTTTTCCTAAGAAGCATAATGAAAATGTGTGTTTTTTTTAATTATAATGAGAGCGTGTATTGCATGCGTTTCGTATAAAACATTAATACCAGGAATCCTTGTATCTTCGGGGAGTTCATGAAATATACAAATATCCAATGTCAAACCCCTTCTATAACAATAATTACATAACTATACATCCAGTACTTTAGGGTCTGAGTTCAAATTACGTCGAGGTTAACTTTGCCTTCCATCCTTACGGGGTCGATATTATATATTAACTCTAACTCATTGGGGTTGATTTAATTAACTTTCTCCTCCCCACAAAACATTGTTAACCTCAATCAGAAACCATTACCTATGTGCTCTGCTCTGATCCATTCATACGACCCATCGGGTCGATTTACTCCAAATTTGATTCCTAATACTTATATCGATTATACCTCTATTGATTCGTCTTGTCCTGCTGATTGCAGAAATACATTTAGTTTGAAATTTAGAATAAGCTTTTTATACGTGAAAATTTGTGTGGATGAATTGTTCCGTACATACCGAGGGAGTCTTACTGACGCCATATTGACACACGGCGTTTCTAGGGCATTTTTATACCTGGCGGAAACTGACGCCTCTCCATATCTAAATGCAACAAATTTCTTCCATTGAAAGTTAGATAGAGTGAGAGCATGAAAGTAAGAAGGGGATATTGACGAAGAATGAACTCCAGTATTTGACTGGTACTTGTTTTTATCGTCTTAGAATGGATGTCAGGGAAAGTAGACCTCGGCGGGATTTGAACTAAGAGTGTATAGAGCCGAAACAAATACCGCAAAGCATTCTGATGTTCTAACGACTCTACCATTCTATCTGATGTTCTAACGACTGGTTTGCCTAATTCGCTGGCTTGCCTGAATAATTACGCGAGTGGTATACACACGCGCGCGCGCGCACACACACACACACACACACACACACACACACACACACACACACACACACACACACACACACACACACACACACACACACACACACACTCTTATCTATCTATCTATCTATCTATCTATTTATAATGCTTCAGCATTTTTTATTAGTCCATGTCATTATCGCCGCTATAAGATTTGATTTCAAACCAGAATCAATCTATATATATAAAACTGTGGTTGTCTGTCTGTCTATCGATTTTTGGCACACATCTCCTCTTAGAATCTCTCACGGAATTGCACCTAAATTGCTATACTTGTACATTGAGCCCTAGCGAAGACATCGAAAAAAAAAAAATTTCAAATTGACCCACCCTATGTGACGAAATCGAATATAATGTATCGATTTTTGAGCGTAAGTGATCAGTTATTTCCCTTTGTTCTGTTTACATTGAGCGTCTTACGTAAAAAATTACGCTGGCTTTCTCAGCGTTTAAAATGACATTAACACAATACACGAACATTCAAACACTAAGCTTCCGTTTTGCTTCATTTCCATTTAAAAGCATTTTAAAACAATATTTTTACTTGAAAACAAGTCTATTTAAAGACTACGTAAAACAAGCAAATATTTCGTCGTTAGGCGTGCAGACAGACAGTCGTGCAGACAGACAGTCGTGCAGAGAGGTGATATAGGCGTGCAGACAGACAGTCGTGCAGAGAGGTGATATAGGCGTGCAGACAGACAGTCGTGCAGAGAGGTGATATAGGCGTGCAGACAGACAGTCGTGCAGAGAGGTGATATAGGCGTGCAGACAGACATAACTGATAATTTGGTTACGCTAATGTTTTTCTCTGCGTTGCAGTGTTTACATTTTCGATCTTTGTTAATAAATAACCAGTGCAGTTTTTATCCCCAGCATCCTCTTTTGTTATAACATTCGGGTTATCATTATGTTTTCTTAACTTCATAAGGCATATTGTTGGTTGAGGGAATATTAATCAAAAACACCACATGCAAGTCTGCACAGTAGACACTACAGTTTTTAAGCCAATAAAGAAACTTAACGTTGTAACTTTAACACAGCTACTGAGCGACCCCGAGCAACGCCGGGCTTTACTGCTAGTCAGTTATATATTCAATCTTCGGCAGGAAACTGTTCACCTTAATGACTCTCGCTAATCTACGTTATATTAAAGTGTTAATTCAACGAAACTTCAGCGTTAACGGCATGTCAATAAGATTATTATCGTTCTATACTACATATACTTTGATCTCATGAGATATTCCATTGAGCAAATCTAATGTAATATTTTTTCTGCCTATTATATATATCTATATATCTATCAATATCTCCCCCTCTCACTCTTTTTCTGTCTCCATCTGTCTCTCTCTTCCTTTCACTAAATCTTTTTTCTCTCTCTCTCCTATCTCTTTATCTGCATATATATATATATATATATATATATAACAAAGTAATTTTGGTAAGGGACTCGATGGACCATAACGCACCAGAGTACTCAATACTTAGGGTAGTAGAGTGGGAAATAGGCAAAAAGTATGGCCCCGACGGCAGAGCTCAAGCCGTATCGACGGCTATTTCTGGAAATAGTCCAGAAATAAACGTCGAAACGGCTTCAGCTCTGCCGTCGGGATCATACTTTTTCCTATATATATATATATATATATATATATATATATATATATATATATAGTACAAGTATCAGCGAAGGAACAGCAACTTACATGTTAATTCCAAGAGCTGGTTCTTCCGGTGATCGAAATAATGAAACAAAGGTGATCGAAATCGATAGGTTTTGATGACAAATGTTTCATTTGTAGGAACTACTTTTCTAAAATTGAAGGAGAATGAGATATGAGATATTTTGACATTTACTTATGTAGAGTATTACCCAACACCCTCTCCTAATCTTTGTATTAGGCACACCTGTAAACCTTCCCCTCTTACTGGTTCTCGTGTTTAAGAGGCGGGAGAAACGAATACATATGTGACCTTCAAATAGCAATATATCCTCTGGTAAGGTGTGCTGGTGTGTTGGCAGTATCGGAGGGTGCTGGTGTGTTGGCAGTATCGGAGGGTGGTGGTGTGTTGGCAGTATCGGGCGGTGGTGGTGTGTTGGCAGTATCGGGCGGTGGTGGTGTGTTGGCAGTATCGGGCGGTGGTGGTGTGTTGGCAGTATCGGGCGGTGGTGGTGTGTTGGCAGTATCTGAGGGTGGTGGTGTGTTGGCAGTATCGGGCGGTGGTGGTGTGTTGGCAGTATCGGGCGGTGGTGGTGTGTTGGCAGTATCGGGCGGTGGTGGTGTGTTGGCAGTATCTGAGGGTGGTGGTGTGTTGGCAGTATCGGGCGGTGGTGGTGTGTTGGCAGTATCGGGCGGTGGTGGTGTGTTGGCAGTATCGGGCGGAGGTGGTGTGTTGGCAGTATCGGGCGGTGGTGGTGTGTTGGCAGTATCGGGCGGTGGTGGTGTGTTGGCAGTATCGGGCGGTGGTGGTGTGTTGGCAGTATCGGAGGGTGCTGGTGTGTTGGCAGTATCGGGCGGTGGTGGTGTGTTGGCAGTATCGGGCGGTGGTGGTGTGTTGGCAGTATCTGAGGGTGGTGGTGTGTTGGCAGTATCGGGCGGTGGTGGTGTGTTGGCAGTATCGGGGGGGGTGGTGTGTTGGCAGTATCGGGGGGTGGTGGTGTGTTGGCAGTATCGGGGGGTGGTGGTGTGTTGGCAGTATCGGGGGGTGGTGGTGTGTTGGCAGTATCGGGGGGTGGTGGTGTGTTGGCAGTATCGGGGGGTGGTGGTGTGTTGGCAGTATCGGGCGGTGGTGGTGTGTTGGCAGTATCTGAGGGTGGTGGTGTGTTGGCAGTATCTGAGGGTGGTGGTGTGTTGGCAGTATCTGAGGGTGGTGGTGTGTTGGCAGTATCTGAGGGTGGTGGTGTGTTGGCAGTATCTGAGGGTGGTGGTGTGTTGGCAGTATCTGAGGGTGGTGGTGTGTTGGCAGTATCGAAGGGTGGTGGTGTGTTGGCAGTATCGGAAGAGCGTCGGACACCATGCTTTGCGGCATAGAGTTACGGCCCTTTTCATTCTGATTTCAAATCCTACCAAGGTTAATTTTGACGTTCATCCTTGCGTGGGTCAATAAATTAAATTATAATTTAGGCAATGGGCTGGATTTAATTTATGTTCTCCCCCCCCCCCCCACACACACTGTTGGTGTTGTATATGAGAAGACATTCTTTGTGGTAGGGACAGCTTCATTAGAGAAGTTTGGCAGTGAATGCTACCCCCTCCCCCCCCCCCCTCCTCCCAAATCCATTGATGTTTAATTTCTAAGTAGAATTCTTATATCCTATCTAATTGGTCAAATGTCGCAATCACACATACAACTATGATTTCAGCCAATTTTACTTGACCACATTCATTTCACCACTCTTCTTCTTTTAAACTTTTATGCAGAAATAACCCAATGAGCCATGTAGAAATCATAAAACAATATTGTGTTCGATTTATTGATCTAACAAATGGGTCTTTTGAAAAAAAAAATATTTCCAATGCAGATTAAATAATGTAGTGGCTCATGTCGCATACAGCACTCTCACCATAATCATCACCATCACTATATACATAAACAAAGAAGACAGAAGAGGTTGAAGAAAAAAATAGGGAGAGGGACGACAGGCAAACAGGTATACAATTTATATTAAATTCAATCAACTGATTCACTTTTCTCTCGCAAAAAATAGATAAGTATATAGGACTAAACTGTTTCATCCGTATGAAATAAGATTCCTGATGATTTCATACGAATGAAACTGTTCTAGTCCCGTATACGTCATTTCTATATACAATACAGATGCCTATACTCTACCGATCTAATAAGTCTCTTATTTTACTGGGGTTACCCCCGACACAACTCGGGAATCTACATACGTATATATAATTAATAATTGTTTCTACTTTTTGGCACAAGGCCAGCAAATACATTACTGGTACTTTATTTTATCGACCCCGTAAGAATGAAAGGCAAAGTTAACGTCGGCGGGATTTGAACTCAGACCGTAAAGGGACGTAACTATGGTGGAAAGCTTGGCGTCCGACTCTCTACCGATATTGCCAATCACACGCAATAATAACTAGGTGCTAGGATTCAGAGTATCGTCATGAAGTTTATTCAGCTACACACACACACACACACACACACACACACACACACACACAAATATATATATATATATATGGGTGTGGGTGTGTTTGTCTGTGTGTGTGTGGACACCCTCATCGCTATTATACATTTATGTACATCTCTTTAGGTAATATGTGCCTGTCTTATCCAAATTCCGATTACTCTTCGGATCATTTGATATACATCCGTTGCTCGGCACGTCTAATGACTACCTGAGGTGAGGGGAAACATACAAAAACAGATGAAAAGAACGACAGAAAACAATAATGATAATAATAATACTTTCCACTTTCGGCACAAGGCCAGCAATTATCTCAGTGCATTACTGGTACTTTATTTTATCGACCCCGTAAGGATGAAAGGCAAAGTGCCCTCAGTGGAATTTGAACTCAGACCATAAAGGGACGTAACTATGTTAGAAAGCAAGCATGGCGTCCAACCATCTACCGATACTGCCAATTCACCAATGACTAACTAAAATTTGGAATGGTAACAGAGATGTATTAGATGAATAAGATGATGAGAAGGTATCTGATGGATAATTTCAATGGGAAGTTTAGGGCCTCACACATAACTTTAGGCATAATCAAATATAAATATATAATATATATGTGTATAGCAGTCTTTGCATGTATGTTTATGTGGGTGTATATATATATATATATATATATATATATATGTAAATATACACACGCACTCATATATATATATATATATACAGCGAAGGATAGAGAAAGTAACCTTGTTTATGGTTTTCCATATCCATTTAAGTTCTAGGACGAGATTTTTCTCATCAAAAACCTTACAACCGTTTCATCATTAAATCCTGCACATTTCCTTGTAGTCCTCCTGTAATCAATAGTTATACGTCCTCTAAATAATTGCAGTTGAAACTACGTTATATTAAACATTACTCTCAGATATTTCACTAATGCTATCGTAGTTTTATGTTTTAAAATACGACGTTAAACATTCTACATGGGAATCATTACAGGAACTTTTAATGATCAATTCTTTGGTTTATTTCTCGTTGAATCATGTAACAAGTAATAGCTTCCCCTCCTAACGTGGCTCTTTATGCTGCTAGTTTAGCATATATATACTCTGCTACAACGATTCTGTTCAACATCACTGATCAACGTTTTGTTTTTACCAAAAGAAACTATTATTTCAAGGATAAAATCATATAAAAATGATTGAGCAGTATCTAAAAAGAAAACAACAAAATACTCTATAAAAGGGAACAAAAAATGGAAGAAAAAAGGATGTGTAAGAAGAAAAAATGAAAAGGGGAGGGACGGGTACTACCTCTCCATCTGAGCAGTACCAGAGACACCTCACGGGGCTTCTCCTTCAGTGGGCCGCCGTCTTTCTAATTTGACGGAAGAAATTAGTGCGGGGACCACATACAGACACATACAGACACACATACAGACACACACACACACATACACACATACACACACACATACACACATACACACACACACATACATACACACACACTTTGGAATATCTGACAAAAGAGAAAACAAGACGAGAGTCAAGCATTAGTTTCTCGCCTCCCTCGAGATATCTTATATGTTATAGTATCATGAGAAACGTCTGCACCAACTTCACCTTATTATCAATCCAGTATTTTCTAGATATTCTCTCAAAGATAATTTTTCTTTCTAAAACATGAAAAACAAGAAACGTAAATAAAATGATTTCTGATTAACAAAAGTAAATATAATAAGACGATAATTCTTGTAATTATAACTGTCATGTGATCAAAGATTCATTTTTTTCACAAGTCTTAATTACCTTTGATCTCTACCTCCTTCCAATCATAAAGAATGGAATGTTTAACGATCAGAGGTTAATAAGTACACTTGTAAAGTTTTTATTTAGAGTTATCTGAGTAATGTAAAGTTTAGTGAGCTTATCTCTATAGTAATCTCTGGCGAAGTCAGGAAATAGAAACAATAGAAATAATCATTGTTGTGGTTGATGTAGTAGTTGTTGTTGTTATTGTTGCTGATGTTATTGTTGTAGTTATTGTTGCAGTCGTTGCTGTAGCTGGTGGGGCTGCTGACGTTGCTGCTACTGTTGGTGATGGTGTTGCTGTTATTGTTGCTGCTGTCGTTGTTGCTGTTGACGTTGGTGTTACTGTTGTTGTTGTTGTTGTTGCTGCTGCTGACGTTATTATTATCGGTAGAGCGTCGGACACCATGCTTCGCAGCATAGGGTTATAGCCGTTTACGTTCTGAGTTCAAATCCTGCCGAAGTTAGCTTACGGGGTCGATAAATAAAGCACCAGTAATGCACTGGGGTCGATTTAATCGACTTTTCCCTCCCCCCAAATTGCTGACCTTTTGCCTATATAAGAACCGAGTTCAAATAGTACAGAGATTAGCTCTGCCTTTAGTCGTTTCGGGGTCAATAGAAATAAAATACCAGTAACGCACTGGGGTCGATTTAATAGACATTTCTCTTCATTTCAAATTGCTGGCTTTGTGCGAAAGGTAGAAACAATTATTATTATTATTCTGGCATTATAGTTACCTCCCTGTATGATCTGAGTTCAAATCCCGCCGAGGTTAACTTTGCCTTTCATCCTTCCGGGGTCGATAGAATAAAGTACCAGTAATGCATTGGGTAATTGCTGGCCTTGTGCCAAAAGTAGAAACAATTATTCTGGCATTATCGGTAGAGGGTCGGACGCTATGCTTTGAAGCATAGAGTTACCTCCCTTCATGATCTGAGTTCAAATCCCGCCGAGGTTAACTTTGCCTTTCATCCTTACAGGGTCGATAAAATAAAGTACCAGTAATGCAATGGGATAATTACTGGCCTTGTGCCAAAAGTAGAAAGAATTATTATTCGCTACCGTCATAACAAGCGTATAATGCAGCTCACAGCAGATCTAGAGTATTCCCAATCATATGAACCGGAGAGATGTGGCCTTGCTGTGAAAAGGAACCGTAAAACGAAGAAGTAACAGAAAATTTCCGACCCCTAACTACAGACTTAAATACTTTGGCAAAGGGGCTCACTATGAAGTTGGCACTTTTCGGTAGAAGTGAAGTCGGAGACGCAATTCCTGTGCAATTCCTGGTAGTACATCAAAGAATGATCTGGGATTAAACCAATAAAAAGCTATCGACATGGTTGACGATCAATTTCTGGGGGCTGCCATAAGGGCACTATGTTTCGATCCATAGTATCAGGCACTTACCCATTGTACCTAGTAGTGAGGGTAAAAACGAAACCATCTGGTGGTGAATCTCCTTAACTACAGTCATCTTTACAAGTCTAAAGTCTGTCACGCGTCCGGAGTCTCAGCAAGCCGGTGATTATCCCGGTGTATGTGGCGTTAAGCGTCTGAGAGCAAAAGACATCCTCTTGGACAGGACACCTGTCTATTGCAGGGGTAAATTCCCAGATACTTCTGGTACTCAATTTTACCTAAGTATACTGGAACAATGTGAAATGAAGATTCACACAGTTCAGGAATCGAACTCACCACATTATGATTGTAATTCCAACACACTTTCCACAGTGTTTTTCGAGTTTATTCATATACATTATATAAGATTACTTTAGGCTGTATATCTCGGTTCCATCTTGATAGACTAATATGGTGTACTGAAGATTGGTGGAATATAATTGAATAGCATGTTAATAATATGATAGAATATTATAGAAGTCATCTTGCTGCTCTGTTAAATATACATTAAGGATATTGTGTCTGGGGTAAACATAATTATTATGCATTAGTATTAGATTGCGTCAGATAGAAGAAATAAATAGATAGATAGGTAGATATACAGATAGATAGATTGAAAGGTAGATTGGTAGATAGATAGATAGATAGATAGATAGATAGATAGATAGATAGATAGATAGATAGATTACTATGTAGGTAGGTAGATTGTGAGAAAGAGAGACAGAGAACGGCATAGAGGAGTGTGATAATGAAAGAGGAAGAAGTGATCAATGAAGAGAGAAGAGAAAGTGAGAAAGAGACAGATATAAGCAGGGGAGGGAAAATAGGAATATATAGTGAGATATAGATAGACGAAGGAAACTAATGGTACACTTAGAATAAGCAAGAGAGAGATTCCAAAATGTCATTATATACTTCTACATAACATACACCTATATAAACACCGTTCACTTAAAATCTATCGTTTCAGCGTTCGTCACTTGATTACAAGCTGTAGTATGCAACCATATTAAAATGGCATAACACTGGATATAATTAATTGTTTCTACTTTTGGCACAAGGCCAGCAATTAACCAGTTTATTACTGGTACTTTATTTTATCGAACCCGTAAGGATGAAAGGCAAAGTTAACCTCGCCGGGATTTGAACTCAGACCATAAAGGGCCGTAACTCTTTGCTGGAAAGCATGGTGTCCGACCCTCTACCGATACTGCCATTAATATTTATATATTTCCTTTGGCAGCCCAATCTTGAACAAGTCGTAGAAAATACAGTATAACGTTATTTTATATGAAACCAGATTGTACAAAAAATCTACTTGTTTTCTGTACTACTGCAATACTTAAGCTGTGAGGGATTTCAGGATCCAAAGGACAAGTTTTCGGAATTTTATCATTATTCACATTCCTTTTGATAGACAACAGAACAAATACGAATAAGTAAGGAAAATATGTTCATTCAAAAATATTCCTACTAAAGGAATCATATTCCTACACACACACACACACACACACACACACACACACACACACACACACACACACACACAATATATATATATATATATTCTCTTCATCTTAACATGCTAACCATACTCCCACACACATAACACCCATACACACACATAACAACCCCCACACCCACAACTCCCTCCCCCATTTCTACTAATAGAACCACTTTCCAACACACATATATACACACACACAAAATATATATTCTCTCCATCTTAACATACTCGCACACACACACATAACACCCATATACACACACACACAACTCCCTCCCCCATTTCTACTAATATAATCATCTTCCAATACACACACACACACACACACACACACACACACACACACACACACACACACACACACACACACACACACACACACACACACACAAGCACACAAATAAACATACATATCTTTACTGCAATAGAAAATCTGAACTCTGACACCCCAGCAAACTAACCATATTCACTAAACCAGAACAATTCTCCCAATCCCATTTCTCTTGACCACTATCTTTCCCTTGTCATAACATTCTCTATAAAGGCTACAGAATAGATTTCCAAATAAGGGCGCGAAAATGTAATGAAAACTTGTTCACGTGACAGCCACATTTCATTTATAACCAATCAAATCACGTTTATTAAAAAAAAGCCTTCGTGAGCCACCTTTTTTTAAGTAAAGAAATTCAAACACACACACACACACACACGCACACAAATAAACATACATATATTTACTTTCTTTATTCAATAGAAAATCTGAATTCTGACACCCCAGCGAACTAACCATATTCACTGAACCAGAACAATTCTCCCATCCCTTTCTCTTGACCATTATCTTTCACTTATCATAAAATTCTCTAAAAAGGCTACAGAATGGATTTCCAAATAAGGGCACGAAAATTTAATGAAAACTTGTTCACGTGACAGCCATAATTTCTTTTATAACCAACCAAAAAAAAAGCCTTCGTGAGCTTTTTTTTTCAAGTAAAAAGAAATTCAAAAACTCATATGAAAAAACAATCTGTGACAACCCCCCCCCTCTTATTTGAAGAACTATTGTAACGCGAACTGGCGCGAAATTTATTATAATTATTGACAAACCAATCAAATTACTTCTCGAAAAACCTGGCATTTCGAGTCACTTTTTCCATATAAAACAAGTAATATTCAGAGACCAACCAGATGTGAGAAAAACCACAGACCCTCCATCTCAACTCACCTTATGAAAAGCAGAAGAACTGCGAAACCGGTAAAGGAACCAAATAAATATATATATTTTTTTTTTAAATAAGACTCCAGTTGCATTTTCGATTTCATCTCTTTTTCTTTATACTTTCACTCGTGTAGGACACATCGGTTATTTTTCATTTTGTTAAAAAAAACATCACTTTCTAATATATACCCACCCCACACGAAGACCGAAAATGCCACCAAATTCTCAACAAAACAACAACTCACTGAACCAGGACATCTTAAATGAACTCAAAGAGATTTCCTCTAAACTCTCAATTTTGACCAACAAAGTGGACCAAATACACATCTATAAAAAAGGACCCCACGAAGAAACAGAAAATACCCAAGAGACGAATATTACTCCAGTATTAACTAAGCTAATCGAAACCATTGAAACAGCAATGCTCCAAAAGCTGGAACAACCGTTAGAACCCAATCTACGAGATGTCCACTCAGTAAAAAACACCCTAATCAACATATGGACTCAAAAGCTCACAGCCCGCAAATTCGCCCTTTGGAATCTCCTAAAAAATAATGGCAAGGCAGACATATATGAAAAGTGGCTAAACTCTACCCCAATCATCCTCCCCAAAAAACTCCAAATAAAACCCATCCCGAATGAACCAGAAAACCAACAAAGACTTAGGGAAAAGATGGCGTTGGAAAAATTTAAAACAGAAATAGAATTGTTGCGATTAAGAACCAACTCCAACGAAGAAAAATTCAAGTCACTCGACCAACAGATGGACACACAAATCTCAAAGCACTCTGAAGGCCTACTCTACTAAAAAAAACCTAAAACTTAGGAAAGAAAACTGTGAGGATGAAGAACTAACATCCCTCCAGCGATGGGAAAAAAACGCCACCTGGTTCAACAACTACGAAATGGACTTCAAAAATGAACAACATACAGGTAACCAATTTTTAAAATAAACTAAAACTCACACACCACATGCACAACAAATAACAAAAAAAAGTAACAAAACGTCCAACATACCCCCAGCAAAACTATAACGATAATCCCAGAAACCATAGACAAAACTATAACCCTACTAACAAAAACCAAAGATCCCCGAACACAAGGCAGGACCTGATCCGCAGATCACAACCCACACAAAACCTATTCCAAAACCGTAGATCCCTGCCCACACAGAACCTGTTCCAAAACCGTAGATCCCAACCCACACAAAGGAACAAAATCTACAACCCGGACTATCAACAAACCGAACCTCAATACGTCCGAAACTTCTATACAAGACCACACAACAACAGGGGAAATACCATTAGATATAATAATACCATTGAAAAAACATTCCAGAAAAATCATTTTTTAGACCAAGGCTACAGGACTCACGACACCCGGTGGCACAAACCGATTTTGAAAAACCGAAAATAATTAACCTTTCAAATACAAACCTCTCAGCCCAACAAGTAAAAATTCTCTCCAAAGGACTGAAATTCACACCAACACCACAATACTCTAACCCCAATGAGATAAATGACGATATCTCACACTTCTGTAGAAAATTACGTCTCACAGAGGAATTATTTGACAAGGAGAATAACGACGAATCAATTGTACGGAATAAAAGCAGCTACAACCCAACAAAAGGTAGAAACAGAGTTCTGGACAAATTTTGTGACCACATAGCTACCTTCCCATACCATGAACTACCGCAACCTAAACCCAAACCCAACACGAGTCGAAGGGAATGGGAGATTATCCATGAACTAAAAAACAATACGGACATTATAATTAAGGAAGCGGACAAAGGAAGTACTGTTGTCATTATGGAGGCTGAAAAATATAAAAATTCTATGTTCTCTCTCTTACAAAATACTAATTACTATGAAAGAGTAAAAAACTACCAGCAATCAAAAATAATGACCAAATTAAACACACTGATTTATCGATACCAGGAAGACCTAACTAAAAAGGAACGCGATTATTTAACAAATTTTGAATACAAAACTAGCAACCTTTACGGACTTCCGAAGATCCACAAGTGTAAAATAATCAACGATGCCTGTAAACAATCCACCTCAGCCTGCGTGAACACGCAATACCCCACAGACCTTAAATTAAGACCAATTGTAGCGGGCCCACAATGTGAAACACACAGACTGAGCAACTTTATAGACATACTACTGAAACCAATACTGAAACACATACCAAGCCTTGTAAGAGACGATCTGGACCTCTTAAACCACTTCCCCAAACATGTCAACAACGACACTATTATTGTGTCTTTCGATGTAGTGAATCTCTACACAACGATCCCACACCAATACGGACTAGAAGCAATAGGATTCTGGCTAGAGAAATATCCCAATGAGATACCTGACAGAATAGAAAAAAGCTTCATCACCGAGGGATTAAAATTCATCTTACAGAACAACTTTTTTGATTTCGATGGCAATACTTACAAGCAAATATCGGGGACTGCGATGGGTACAAAAGCCGCTCCAACTTATGCCAACTTAGTCATGGCATACTCAGAAGTCCAGATATATGAACAGTCCAAATCAAAATACGGATTGAACTTCCACAAATATTTATCAGAGAATTGGAAACGCTACTTGGATGATTGCCTCATTCTTTGGTCCCACACACTCGACCAAATGAAGGATTTCAAAAACTTAATAAACGGCATCAATAACCACATCCAATTCACAATGGAATACAGCCAAGATCAACTCCCATTTCTGGACATCTTAATTTAAAAAAAAGACACAAATATCAAAACTGACATACACTACAAACCAACAGATTCCAAACAATATCTGCTATTCACCTCCAACCATCCAAAGCACACGAAGACGAACATTCCTTTTAACCTAGCAAGAAGAATTTGCACAATTGTCTCCAATTATAAAACGCGAAATAAAAGACTTCAAGAATTAAAGGAAATTCTACTCGAGAGAGAGTACCCACTATTACTAATAAATAATTGAATAGAAAGGGCTAAAGCAATAGGCATTGATGAATTACGGAAACAGAAACAAATTCAAGGTACGTCCAATATTCTATCATATATCTCAACACACAACCCAAGAAATGCGGAAGCTTACAACACTATTCACAAGAACATCCCACTACTAAAACAAAACCCAAGAATGAAAAAAGCCCTTGAAACACACAAAATAATCAAAAGCAAAAGACAACCAAAATCACTGAAAACATTACTCACCAATGCCAAATTACTTACCACAAACCCACAACCAAGTATCAGAAAATGTGGTCGCTCTAATTGTGGAACCTGCACTCACCTCATTGAAGGCAACACGTATACATTTAAATCAGGCCAACATTTTACTGTAAAAAATCACTTCACTTGTCCATCAAAAAATCTACTTTATGCCATTAAATGTAAAGGATGCAATGAAGATTATATAGGACAAACTAAACTCACACTCAGAAACAGAATGACAGTTCATCGCCAACAATTACGAGATCCAACCACGAGACAGATACCACTAAGTGCATATCTAGACATTTGCGCAAGTAATAAGATACCCAAATTCCAAGTCTTCCCATTTTACCTTTGCGCTAACAATACAACAGAACAAATACGAATAAATAAGGAAAATATGTTTATTCAAAAATATAGATCAGCATTAAATATGGTTTAATATACATTATGTCAACACCATAATATGACATGCACACACACACATAACACCTTCTACTTTAGAAAATAAAAACCCGAACTAAATAAACCTTAACATACGTTTGCACTGACAATACAACAGAACAAATACGAATAAGTAAGGAAAATATGTTCATTCAAAATATTCCTACTAAAGGAATCATTTTCCTACACACACACACACACAAACACACACAATATATATATATATTCTCTTCATCTTAACATGCTAACCATACTCCCACACACATAACACCCATACACACACATAACAACCCCCACACCCACAACTCCCTCCCCCATTTCTACTAATAGAACCGATTTCCTACACACATATATACACACACACAAAATATATATTCTCTCCATCTTAATATACTCGCACACACACACATAACACCCATATACACACACACAACTCCCTCCCCAATTTCTACTAATAGAATCATCTTCCAATACACACACACACACACACACACACACACACACACACACACACACACACACACAAGCACACAAATAAACATACATATCTTTACTGCAATAGAAAATCTGAACTCTGACACCCCAGCGGACTAACCATATTCACTGAACCAGAACAATTCTCCCAATCCCATTTCTCTTGACCACTATCTTTCCCTTGTCATAACATTCTCTATAAAGGCTACAGAATAGATTTCCAAATAAGGGCGCGAAAATGTAATGAAAACTTGTTCACGTGACAGCCATAATTTCTTTTATAACCAATCAAATCACGTTTACTAAAAAAAAGCCTTCGTGAGCCACCTTTTTTTTAAGTAAAGAAATTCAAACACACATACACACAACACACACACACACACACACACACACACACACACACACACACACACACACACACAGACACACACACAAGCACACAAATAAACATACATATCTTTACTTTCTTTATTCAATAGAAAATCTGAATTCTGACACCCCAGCGAACTAACCATATTCACTGAACCAGAACAATTCTCCCATCCCTTTCTCTTGACCATTATCTTTCACTTATCATAAAATTCTCTAAAAAGGCTACAGAATGGATTTCCAAATAAGGGCACGAAAATTTAATGAAAACTTGTTCACGTGACAGCTATAATTTCTTTATATAACCAACCAACAAAAAGCCTTTGTGAGCCCCTTTTTTCAAGTAAAAAGAAATTCAAACACTCATATATGAAAAAACAACCTGTGACAACCCCCCCCCCTCTTATTTGAAGAACTATTGTAACGCGAACTGGCGCGAAATTTATTATAATTATTGACAAACCAATCAAATTACTTCTCGAAAAACCTGGCATTTCGAGCCCCCTTTTCCATATAAAACAAGTAACATTCAGAGACCAACCAGATGTGAGAAAAACCACAGACACTCCATCTCAACTCACCTTTTGAAAAGCAGAAGAACTGCGAAACCGGTAAAGGAGCCAAATAAATATATATATTTTTTAAAAATATAAGACTCCCGTTGCATTTTCGATTTCATCTCATTTTCTATATATTCATATATATATATATATATATATATATATATATATATATATATATATATATATATATATATATATATATATATATATATATATATATATGAAAACAGGGAGAAAGAGACGATTATGAGGGAGAAAATTTTTTTTTTTTCCTTTTTTTTGTTGTCTCTCTCTCTTTTTTCTGGGTTAGAAAATGATTAAAACGAAATGGTTTACTTTGTGTGAAGTGTTAAGGTATTAGTTGATTTATTTATTATTTAACAATGGCATTGATTTATCTATTTATACATTTAATTATTGTCTATATATATATATATATATATATATATATACGTTATTCCGGGTTGAGTCGGAGGTAACCACAGTAAGTAAGGTACTCAATACATTGCAGAGTATAAAAGTTTTAATATAGATGAGATTCTACAGGACTAGAACTGTTTCATTCTTTAGAAATCATCAGGAATCTGGGCATCTTAAACTATTCAACTATATGCGAAAAATCAACAGACACATTCACTCACACACTCGCGCGCACCCATAAACACACATACACATACACATATACACATATACACACACACACATATATAAATATATTTATATATATATATATACATACACACACATACATACACACATATATATATATATGTGTGTATATGTGTGTGTGTGTGTGTATATATATATATATGTGTGTATATATATATATATACATATGTGTGTATGTATGTGTGTGTATGTATATATATATATATATATAAATATATTTATATGTGTGTGTGTATATGCGTATATGTGTATGTGTATGTGTGTTTATGGGTGCGCGCGAGTGTGTGAGTGAGTGTGTTTGTGAATGTGTCTGTTGATTTTTGGCATATAGTTGAATAGTTTAAGAGAAATTTGAAGATAATTGTAAGATATGCATTCAATATTTTGAATTTGTCTACAGAATTCTCTAAACCTTTGTCACTGAGTAGAACCTTAAAGAATTTAGCTTTTAAAGAATCTCCCTTTCCTTTAAATCTATCTACCATGACTGACCCCCACTGATCTTATAGACACCTGTTAGCTTAAGAGAAACTTAATAATAAGGGGTGGCATGCCATCCTGAACCTGTTTATAGAATTCTTTCTGCCTTTGTTACTCTAAAAATAAAAATAAATTATAGCTTTGTAAAATTAGCTTTTAATGAATTCCCTTTTCTATCAACCAATGACCTACACCCATCCCACTCCCTACCCTCTCCTACCACTTGTAGAGACCTATAAATACCATACTTATTTTTTGATACCCAGATTCCTGATGATTTCTAAAGAATGAAAGTTCTAGTCCTGTAGAATCTCATCTATATTAAAACTATATATATATATATGTATATATTAATATATATATATATATGAAATATAAGAATCAAAGAACTGTTCAAAACATTGTTATGCTTACAACTGTTTCCTCCAAACCGAGGTTTGGATTCTTCGGAGCAATTTATTATTGAATGAACACTTATATGACCTCTTTTTCACCCAAGAGACATACAGATACATATGCAAATATTGTGGGTCAACATTCATTACATCATTTAGAGTGGCAGTACACACTTAGAGATTACATTCATATTAAAAGATACAATCAAAAATACAGGTTAAAATACAACATGAAAATAAGCGGTTATATAGTGCAAGTGTTATATGTGTGGCAAGCACGTGCATCTTGTTTATATAGTGTTGCAGAGAGTTACGTGTAGTAGAAGCACTTAAGTAGGTAAACAAGAGTGTTAGGTTGGTTGATCTGGTGGCAAATTATTTATATGATTGTTATAGTCTGTGTGTTGAGAAATAATATAAGCATTAAAAATAGTGCAAGCATTAAAAATATAAAAAATATTGGAAATGCACAGCGAAGGGATGATATGGACTTCATGTACTTCGACATTTTCATAGTCTGGGGAGTTTATTTTTCAGATTATATGCCCCTCACATAATCCACGAAAATTCGATATTGAGCGTTTGACAATCCAGTTAGAGAATCGTAGTCTGATGTTCTTTAGTTCAATACAGGAGGATGTTACGTTTCGAGAATCGACATTGAAATACTACGCGGAAGTGTGTGTGTGGCTAAGGGGAGTTAATGCATGAGGGGAGGTAACTCCGAGGTTTCTATTACTAGCTATTGAAATGTGTCTCAAAATAGACCCTAACTTCTATGGTTATGCGCAATTTCTTAAAGCTTCTAAAGCTTAAAGTGTTTTAACTATATCTATTAAGTTGTGCTGAAGGTGTTCGTATTATTATGGTGAATTAACCCCATCGTAGAGTGGCACAAATGAATATTATAGACGACGAGCGAGGATTCTAAATTAATGATCTCTGTGGTTGTAGTCTATTCAAAGGACCAGGCGCGGTGATTGCAGAATCACTTCAACACACAATGATCTCTGGTAAGTTCTGGATCATCGCTTGCTACATTGGATGTCGAAAGATGAACATCACCAGGGCCGACCAGAGGTCAATCCGCAGTCCTCATGACCCCACTCTGACCATCAAATCATCCGTATATGTACAACCCGCACGCCGGTTGCAATACATTCATTCACCGCACTCAGCGTACCGGTCATCCTGCTCAACAGCGTTACTAGATTAATTCGCTTTTCATCTGTCCGACGAAGGCACTTCCTCCGCACAACACCAGCAGGACAATCAATTCATGTTTAAATTACCTATAGAGCGGTGTAGTGCAGTTCAAGTGGGTGGATGTTGTCACACCTAAAGTAGAGGTAAAAATGGGTATTCGCCCTGCGAAGGGTTCTAGAGGGATGTCGCTGTTTGTGTTATATTAGATCAGTTAGTGTTGGGTATGTGGTATACGGTGTGCCCCTGGTGTTTGATGCTAGAGGTGGTGTTTGGTTCAAGTCCGACATTGCTATATACTGGGCTTAAAGTTTTGGAAGGAATGTCTGAAGCGGTGCTGGCAAGTTGCAAACACTTCAGATTTTTTGTTAAGTAGGTTACGGTTGGAGAAGATAATATTGTGGGTCTCTAGTATACAGAGTTACAGAATTTATTAGGTGGTTTGTACGAAGTCGCGCTACCTATCACTTCCCATTTGAGTGTGTAAGGTTTATTTTTAGTTTTTAGATAGTGTATGTAGCTAGATAGTGAGGTGGAGTTGGCTAGACTGTGCTTTTTGAACGAGTGGATGTGCGAATTATATCTGATTTTGAAGCAGTTAGAAGTGGAGCCTACATAGGTTTCTGAAGAGTTTCTAGTTGTGACAGTGCATGAGTATATGATATCCTTGGTTAGGCATTTTTTATCTAAAGGGCAGGTTCTATTGGCTCTACAGTTACAATTATCCTGTGTGTTAGTCCGCTGGTTATAATGCAGTGCAGAAGTCTGGGTGGTAGCTATAGGATTTTGGACATTCGGGTTGTCGACCCCGGTGTTATTTCTTATACTAGTGTTATTTCTATTGTTACTGCCGTTACTATGGTCGCATGCTACAGAGGTATTTAGAAGGTTTACATTCTATTGTGATTTCGTTTGTTGGAAGTAAGAATTAATTTTACTTTTATTGCTGCTAGCTATGTGGTATGCTAAGTTAGGCGTCGTAGAGTATGAGATTTTAATAGTGTTTTTGTTTAAAAGGTTGTGGTACTTGTGTCCTAGAGGGAAGTTTTTATCTAGTAGTGAGAAGAAGGCCCTAGGTATGTTGGTGGAGACATTTAGGTTGAAAGGAGGGTTGAAAAATGTATTATTTCTTCTTCTATTTTTGTTTTTAGTGTTTGGTGTGTTGTTTCTTCCTAAGGCACTACGGTAGTTTGCGTGGTAATGGTTACTTCCGGTGTCACCCTCCGCTTTGGTGTACTTGTGGTTGCTATTCCTATTATTAGGTTTCCGCATGGACATGTTGTGCGAGATGATGTTGTAGCTATGTGTTTTCTTAGGTAGGAACTCAATTTCTATATTATGGCCGGATCTAGCTAATGCTTGGTTATAGTATTGTGAGTTTTTGCTAAATATGTTTGCGTCATAGGATAGATTAGAGATTCTATTGGATACGCCCTTAGAGATAGAGTTTAATATTGATCTAGGGTGATTAGACTTGGTATCTACGTAAATGAGTTTTTCGTTAGGCTTATGGAAAGGTGTATATATTTTTGAGTCTAGGTATAGTGTGGCGTCTAGGAAGTTAACATTTTTAGTGTTTTTGTCCATGGTGATACTAAGGTTAAAGTTTTTGAATGTCTTGTGCAATAGTTTTCTAGTTCTTTCTATATTAAATTTTTTATATTCTATAAGTAGAAGTGCATCATCGCGGTACAAACCACCGTTGAAGTAAGGGAGGTCCTTATGGATTTCATTAAGAAGGTATAGGCCGACCAAATCAGTGACCTGCGCCGAGTCACTAGATCCCATGGTTATGTCGAAGTTGTTGTGCGTATCCTTGCGTGTCCATAGTTGGTCCTCGAAGGTGATTATGGTCTTACGGGCCGCAAGGATGACATCAATCTGGGCTCTAGTCAGGTCGCTATTGTTCATGGCCATGATTAGTGCCTTATTTAATAGGATAGGGGAAATAGAGGTGTAGTATGAATTGATATCAAATTGAATGAATTTTTTGTCCTTATTATTCTTGATATCTTTGAACCATTCAATAACTTCACCCGTATTTCCCCATTGTTTAAGGTGTATCTTGTGTTTAATTTGTGGGATAATTTTATCTAAAATTTTCTTGCTGATAATACCAATGTCGGACTTGGAAGGGAAGATAAGTCTTATCGAGGGGTTGCTGATGAAGTCCTCCTTATGATCCTTCAGAGAGAATCTAGGGGGGTTTGGGGTGAATGGTTGTGCATGCCTCTGAAGTCCTAGTTTAGACACTATATTATATCCCTCTATATTAATATCTTCTAAGTTTTTCAAGGTGGTCTTCTTGTAGCTTTTATGTAGTTCATTATATATAAACTTTTTATAAGTATTATAGTCTAGGCTGTATATGTTATTAGTTTTATCTGCGTGTACAATAATTTTCTTACTAGTTTTGAATCCATTAATAGAGGTGTTAAGTTTGTTTAAGAAGGTGTTGCTTCTATTATGGTGCTTATTGTATTTAATGTTCTTAACTAGTTTAACTAGATCATTTTCATAGGAGTTAAGTAGTGTGTTATGAGGGGGGCTTTTAAAGTTTTAAAGCCGAAGGAGTCAAATTTGTTAGTATTATTCACATTGTTAGATCTGTTTCTATCATAATGGAATGTCCTCCATCTCACTCTATTGTGCATTTCCAATATTTTTAATATGTTTAATGCTTTCACTATTTTTAATGCTTATATTATTTCTCCACACACAGACTATAACAATCATATAAATAATTTGCCACCAGATCAACCAACCTAACACTCTTGTTTACCTACTTAAGTGCTTCTACTACACGTAACTCTCTGCCACACTATATAAACAAGACGCACGTGCTTGCCACACATATAACACTTGCACTATATAACCGCTTATTTTCATGTTGTATTTTAACCTGTATTTTTGATTGTATCTTTTAATATGAATGTAATCTCTAAGTGTGTACTGCCACTCTAAATGCTGTAATGAATGTTGACCCACAATATTTGCATATGTATCTCTATGTCTCTTGGGTGAAAAGGAGGTCATATAAGTGTTCATTCAATAATAAATTGCTCCGAAGAATCCAAACCTCGGTTTGGAGGAAACAGTTGTAAGCATAAAAATTTTGAACAGTTCTTTGATTCTTATATTTCATATAACTGCTCTGTAAATCATCTGATGTTTTTACATTGAGCTACTTAACTTACTGGTAATAAGGTAGTAATATATTACTGCCTACCACTATTTAGGGTTTGTATAAAAATATATATAACTGCAAAAGGTTTTTGTATTTACATAACCATAAATAGTATAATTAATACTATATATATATATATAAATATATATATATATATATATATATATATATATATATATATATATATATATATATATATATATATATATATATATATATATATATATATATATATATATATATATATATATATATATATATATATATATATATATTTAACGACTCTCGGATTCAGATGGCCATATCCTTAAATCGCCTATAGAAACGAATCACTCATAATTCAAAAGCAGAATTACTTCCATGATAAGTGATCGGTAGGAACTTGATAATGTTGATATTTAAATACAATACTGTTTTACTCCTGCTGCATACAAACATTCCTTCGACCATGCGTCACATAGACATTGGCTTATATTTAGAGCGTCGGATACCATGCTTTGCAGTATAGAGTTACGGCCCGTTATGATCTGAGTTCAAATCCCGCCGAGGTGAACTTTCATCCTTACGGGGTCGATAAATTAAAGTGCCAGTAATGCACTGGGATCGATTTAATCGACTTCCCATCCCCCAAATTACTGGCCTTGTGCTTATATAAGAAACCATTATTATGGACTTAGCATGAGTTCAAATCCCGCCGATATTAGCTTTGCCCTTCATCCTGACGGGGTCGATAAATTAAAGTGCCAGTAATACAGTGGGGTGAATTTAATTAACTTTCCCCTCTCTCCAAATTGTTGTCTTTCTGTCTAAAACAGAAAGCATTATTCTGAACTTCATAAAATAATCTTAAGTATAATAAAGTAAGTAGTGCGGGACTGCATTCAGAATATTTTTTTTTACCCCGTTTGTAAAATAAGTTGGATTACTTGAATGAATATTACATAATTTGTCTACTAAATTTGGTGGCTGTTGATTAAATATATTTTATAGCTTATTTAAAGATTCACTTCTTTAAAATTGTCAAATGTTAACACTTCCGGTTAGCGGCCGTTATATTATAACACTTATAATCGCATATATTTCCGTCGCTAATTTTCTCCTAATGCAGTTCATATATAATGTCGTCTTTTTTTTAAATGTACCATGGATTACGTTACTGATTACAGAAGACAGTATAACGCAGTCTTCGTTCATTGCCAATTAGGATTATATTTACATGCATATATATTTGTGTATAATATCAATATACACACTACACATGCTAGCAGAAAACCACCCGAAAGGTGGTTTTTTTGCTAGTACAGTTAATATAACCAGAAATCTTGGATCACTGGAATAATTACTAAACTACTATTGGGAGTTGATTTACTCAGCTCTACCAGCACCCATGTATCTTGTAATCTTAATATTGTGTCTATGTTAGGAATTATGATTTTTTTCCTCTCGCATTTTCTCTCGGCAAAATCCTCAGCAAAGAAGCTGCTGTTATTGTAATATCCATGCTTTTATTAAGACCAATACAAACCTAATTGAATCTAAACGGTTTCCATACGTCATTTGAAACGGCTTATTGGCCTTGCTTTATTGGACTGTCCTCTATTGTTTTAATACAATTCTCTCCAAATTATAACTATAAATTTACTATCAGATTGTATCGGGAGATATAGCTAAGATTCCATTAGCTCTAAATGATAGTCATTCTGTTCAATATCTATAAATTCCATCTTAACATTATCAGTTTTAATTGCCTAATTTTCGATAAACTTGCAGATACATTTGTAATAAAATATCTCATAATGAAATCATACAAGATTTTCAAGTATAATGAATATCGGATTGGGTTGCATTAGAAATTCGTTTTGGAAATTGATATTTCTGCAAGAAGCAACGGTTATTTCTAAAGAGAAAAATACGTTCATAGTCATAAACACGTACACACACTCACTCACCCTCCCTTGCATATATATGCATATATATATATATGTATGCATATATATATATATGTGTGTATGCATATAATATATATGCATATATATGCATATATGTGTGTATGCATATAATATATATGCATATATATGCATATATATATATATGTATGCATATATATATATGTGTGTGTCTGCATATAATATATATATATATATATATATATATATATATATATATATATATATATATATATAGGAACAAGTATTACCCCGACGGCAGAGCTCAAGCCGTTTCGACGGCTAATTCTGGATTAAATAAGAATTTTTAGCCTGGTAAATAAATAGCCGAACTTCTCAGGGGGTAATTCCTTATATGGGAAGATATAGTAATTGTCAAAATGATTGGTCAAAAATTTGTTGTAAAGACAGATGATTCTATCATGGCATTTCCTTCGTTATATATATATATATATATATATAGTTATGTAATAAACAAGATAAGATAATTATTTCATTTACCAATGGTTTCATGAAGACAGACGAGCCTGGCACAGACGTCTGCCTTCAATCGTCAGAATGAAATTTTATTTTAAATGGAAGTGAGATATGGACAATTGTCCTAGACTCTGTTTTGAAATCCATATCTCACTTCCATTTTAAATAAAATTTCATTCTGACGATTGAAGGCAGCTGTCTGTGCCAGGCTCGTCTGTCTTCGTGAAAACATTGGTAAATGAAATAATTATCTTATGCTGTTTATTACATAACTAAAAAGCGATGTAGCCTACATAGAGCACTCTCTTTTCCATTACCTTTCCTACGGAAATACTTCATATATATATATATAGTACATTATGAAGAGAGAAGACACATTAGATATAATTAGTAATAAGATGTATCATACCTAAACTGCTTCTAAATTCCTCGACTACGTAGTTTCGTGGCATAATCAAAAACAATACATCACAGAGATACAGAATTTTTGTGAGGTCTGCTGACTTATCAAGAGGATACCTCATTAAGGGTTTCAAAACACGTCTGTAAGATGCGAGATAGAATCCCGAAAGGCGGAGGGGGAGTCAATCACGTGATACAGCGGTCAAGAAACAGAGCTAAGCCTCTTATAACCCTGAAAAAAATACCACGGAGGCGGAGGGGGTATTTATATCGAGGCCGTAGAAGAGGTTGGCACCATTAACTCAAGGATAGATGTGGATATATTCATGTATATGTATGTGTCCGCATGTATCTGTGTGTGTCTCTATATCTTGTGTATATATATATATATATATATATATATATATATATATATATATATATATATATATATATATATATATATATATATATATATATATATCCTCTCTCTATCTCTCACACATGTATGTATACCACAAGCTGGCCATCTAAATTACGGGTACGTTTTCGTGAGTGGTGCGACGTGTGATAATGCTCCACCCGCTCCTGAAATCGAACTCATGTACTTATTATCGTGATCCCAACATCATCGCCACAATGCCACGTGTCTTTACAATCAAATGCCTACAGGACTTATCTGTTGTCAAGTCACTAGTTATGAAGTATTTAGAGAGAGGCCATGTTCTTAGATCAAGTGAGGAAATCAGAATGACTAGGATTTCGAATAACGATAGAATAATCATATCGACAATGAAAAATAAAGAAGAGGGAGATAATGAACTGATAAATCTTTTAAGCATCAAACATTTTCTGTATTCTGCTTAACAGGTATTATGTAAGACAATAATCTGAATTTGACTATATAAAACCGTCTTTTTCCTTTTTACATAATATGTATACTTCGTCTGATATATGCGTAATACCTTATAGATACCCATGCCATGGAGTGCTTATTGTTGATTACACTTAGTTGTTTTGTTTGCATGGATCTACTAACACATTATTGATAACAAATACTTGTATATATGTGTGTGAATATATATATATATATATATATATATATATATATTTACAAGCATTTTAGGTATGATACATCTCCGGATTACTTTTGAAACTACAACTGGAACCGTCGAGAAAACTCTACGTGAGCTGTCCATCTACTGTGTGTAATATTCATATTACAACACTACGGAAAATACTATATATATATAATGTATATAAACTGCCAAGCGATATAATCTAGAATTATATCCTGTGAACATTTCAATCAGAAAAGTATATATAATTTTTAATGCTAATTATATTCTAGACAGTTTTACTGTTAATACCTAATATCAGAAGACTTAGCAGCCTTCATATACACATATATGAAAGGTAATTTGTGTAAGTGGAATATAGCTATGATGTTGTTGTACGTTGGAGAATAATCGGAGTTAATTGAGCGTAGCAAATGTGCTTTGCTTGTTTTTATCAGCCTTCATGGTGAAAGAGAATGAGAAAGACAACCGATTTTAATAGGTTTTGGACAATGGTATACCATGTTTTAGTCTCGATATGGAAATAGTGATATCTAATGTTGTACGATTATCTATAACATAACTGGTATTGGGTATGTAGTATATTAAATTGATCGTGTCTTAACTAACACTTATTTTACTCATCTTTGTAAAACTATATACAAGAATATGTGGAGGACCGCTGCTAAATTTTAGGTGACACTGCGTCTCTGATATATTTCGAAATTAAAATATGTACGCCACCATTTTAATGTAGTTTTATCATTTAACAAAATAATTAATTTCTCGTATTAGAAGCATGGCATACATCCTTCTCAGAGCTTCTCAGATAGGAGAGATCAATGCCTTTAACGTTCCTCTTAAACTGTTGGAAGCTCTCTCGTTTTAGAAGGGAGGGAGTTACAGATAGATGACGCACTGAGTAGGAAAGACTTGGCATATTGATTGTGTGGCGTTTATAAGGGGGTTCAACATAATATGGGTGGTGAATAGAAGAGATACAACTGTGTATAACGTGTCTATATATAAATGGCATGATACTAGCAAGGTAGAGGTAGCAGAGACTAGTAAAGCTAGAAGAGGTAGATAGATGAGACTGGAAAGTGTTAGTGAGAAACCTGTTTATATATATATATAAGTAAATTCGTGTATCAAGTCTCGTCTTCTTTACACCGTAAAGATACATATCGTGTTCGATAAAACAAGTACTAGTTTGAAATAGGATGTGGGGCTGAGTTGATTAGAGAAATGTTTGAAGGCTGTGCCACACATGGCCACGGTCCAGTTTGAAGGCAGTACCGGACATGGCCACGGTCCAGTTTGAAGGCAGTGCCGGACATGGCCACCGTCCAACGACTAAAAGCAGTAAAGGAATTAAAGAATAAAATTATATACACAAAAACAAAACTAACAAAATAAAAATTATATAAAAGATTAACAAAACTTGATATGGGTATAATTAGTTGTTAAAGTGATGTAAGTCATTTGTATTAGTAAAATCGTTACCACCCACAACAGGGGTAGATGTAAAGGGACCAACGGTAATTTAGGAGTGTTTCAGTTGTTAGATCAATAAAACAGCCTGCAAGGGAAATTAAAGTGGAAGTAGGTGGGGTATTCAACAGGCACGTGTAACCTTAATGTAATTCTGAGGGAGATTCAGCATAACAGTGTGTGACAACGTATATAGTCCATCTTTTATTATAGTGTAAGTAGCTGAGTAGCATTTTTAAATCTGGTGGAAACCATCTCATTTCCAGGTGTGAATACAGTAGATATCTTCCAGAGAAGAAGAGAGAGGGAGAGTGAGAGAGAATGGAAGTGAGAAGGCGATATAGAGGAAGAATTTACCCCAGTAATTGACTGGTACTTAATTTTATCGATCTCGAATGGATGAAAGGAAACATTGACTTCAGCTGGATTTGAACTCAGAGAGCAGAGAGCTGAAACGAATATCGCAAAACATTCTATCCGACGTTCTAATGACTATTCCAAATCACCAACTTATCCAATAGAAATTGCTTGATATATTTAATAGTGTTTATAACTACGATCAGATCTTTTATTCTATACTAGCATTAAAGCCCGGCGTTGCTCGGGGTCATTAAGTTACCAAAGTTAGGTTGCACCACCCATTTTATGGCAGCACTTTTTTGTCTGCCAGGCACTGGGTGAATGAATTGCACACCTGGAAGCAGGAGCTGCGCCAGCAGTGACAATTGTAGTTTCGCCTATGGATATTATCTCTGTGCAAAAAAGTGTTGAAATTTATTGTTTCACAGTACTTGCGCAACACGCGCGTAGACGATGCCAGCCGAACAACAGAGCTGCGATGGAGTTGTTCTGCGTGGTTGTCTGTGTGTTTTCTAAATTTAAGACAGTAGGGAGGGTTGTGATATGAGGGAGAGTTAGCTGTTGTTTCTAGCAGGTTTAGTGACCTCATAGAGGATATGTGTTTTCTAAATTTAAGACAGTAGGGAGTGGTGTGATATGGAGGAGAGTTAGCTGCTGTTTCTAGCAGGTTTAGTGACCTCATAGAAGATATGTTTTCTAAATTTAAGACAGTAGGGATGGGTGTGATATGGGGGAAAGTTAGCTGCTGTTTCTAGCAGGTTTAGTAACCTCATAGAGGATATGTGTTTCCTAAATTTAAGACAGTAGGGAGTGGTGTGATATGGGGGAGATTTAGCTGCTGTTTCTAGCAGGTTTAGTGACCTCATAGAAGATATGTTTTCTAAATTTAAGACAGTAGGGAGGGGTGTGGTATGGGGGAGAGTTAGCTGCTGTTTCTAGCAGGTTTAGTGACCTCATAGAGGATATTATTGTTTATCATTATCTATAAAAGGCAGATTGTTGTTGTTGTTGTTGAAGTGAGTGTGTGTTTGTATGCGTTTGGAAAAGAGGTTTTAAAAAAGATTTATCGCTTGTTGTTGAATAAATGTATCTGTTGCTTTTGAATAATTGTCGTTTCGTATGAAATGATTTGAAGTATAAAAGAGAAAGTAGCAAAATGTGTGGGTTGTAGATAGAGGTATGCAGATGATATGAGAGAGTAAAACGGACAGTATCACCATCAAGATTGGAAAGAGAAAGTAGCAGAAAGTATGAAGTTGTATAGATTTTGAATGGTAGTGGAAAGAGTTTAGCAGTTTAAATGACAGAGAAAAATCGTAAAATATTGAGTTTTATCGACTTTTTGCGTAATTGTGGGTGAAATTGAAAACATGAGATGTGCCAAGACGCAATCGAAACTATTTCGAATACTGAATTGCAAATTTCAATTGAAGAAATTCTATATCGTAGATTTCTATAAGAAAGGAGCATGACCACACACTGAGCTTTATAGATTATGATAAAATGAGAATCAGTGGAAATTAGTAGAGGTTACAGACTTCCACCTACCTATAAGATTCCTCAGGGTTAGTTATGGTATCATCATGTAGATTCAGGTTTACTTGCGGTAACAATATGATCATTAATCAATGCCATACCTACATCGTTAATTATAAATCACAGCGGGAATTTCTTTAGCCGCAAACTAGTATATTTTCGTAAATATGGATAGTGAAATATTAAGGATATTATAAATGAATTAGTGATAATCTGAGACAAAAATATTGTTTCATACTTTGAGGACCAAATATTCCTGAAAATGCAATAGATATATAATTAAAACTATATATATATATATATATATATATATATATATATATATATATAGTTTTACGCTTAAACCACACACACGTGCTTCCCACCACATATTTACACCCTCAGCCCCCTGATTCCTCTCCCCCCACCCCCCTATCCACACACGCACAGACCCTCCGACCCACAAAAACACCCCCCACAACACCTTCCTGAACATGCAACCCCGTTCTTCCCCCAACCCTCACTTTCACATACACACACACACACACACACGCACACCTAACCACACACACCACCCTCAGCCCTCCCCGCTCGGACACCCCGTCTCCCTCTCCCCACTCCATCCGCCACCACCTCTACTCACCCCACACCCTTCCACCACCTGTTTACCCCCCTTTTAATTTCAGTTTATTTTGATCATGCCTTTATTTTTAAATTTTCTCATTCCTTGTATTTTGATCATGCTTTATTTTTATTTATTATTTATTATATTTTTGTCTTTATTTGTTAATTTTTCATTCGCACCGTTTCCTTTCGCTATATGTCTCTCCACCACTCCCCTACACACCTTTTGAACTCTCACCTGAAGAAGGGCTTATGCCCGAAACGTCGTCCCCCACCTACCCCCACTCTCCTGAGCGTGAATTTAATAAACATTTATCGTACTGCCTCTCTGTTCTGTCCCTGTTCAATTTTTCATTATACATAACACACGCTCACACGGCCTCCATCCTTGGAACTTAACTTAACAACCGGCTCAACCCCGATCTAATCCGCCGTGACCTTTCTCCGAACTTTACACACCTTCCCACACTTTGTCTTTCCTTCCACGCATTACCTCTGTTTGATTTTGTTACCGTACCCCTTTTTTTTCCGTATATGATTTTTGCCTGTGTTCTTACAATTGTATTTCTATGATTTTTCGTTCACGATCGCCTGTGTCATTACCTTTATGATTTTTTGTCTTTAATTTTCCGGTGTTTACTCCCCCCTCCCTACGTTTTTCTGGTTCTTTTTCCCTTCCCCGTCTCTGCCTATCCTTCGCACTCACCCCTTCGTTCACTCCACCCCGCTTCACACCCCCGCCCTCTCATCCCTCCCCCTGCTTTCACCCAACGCCCATCATGGCCAACCTGAGATCCTTTCTCCACCAACTCCACAATCGCCTCAAACTTTTCCTCACCCCCTCCTTCCACCCTGCTATCTCCCCTCCGCCCTTCAACTCTCCTACCTTCTTTTCGCCAAAACCCGGCACTCCAGCCACATCCATTTCCTCAGCCACTGCCTCCGCCTCCACCTTATGCCCCTTGGCTTCCGTCTACACTTCCACCCTCCCCCGCTGCTTCCCCCTCCGCGCAACGTATCCTCACCCGATCCCCACGCCTTCTGATGCGCAACTCCATCCGCGCCTCCCGTTCCACCCTCCGCCTACTTGACCACCAACTGACCCCCACCTTCCTCCGCCTTTACTCCACCTGCCACCCCCTCCTCGCCCAAGCCATCCTCTCCTTCATCCACAACCTCAACCACAACCTCTTCTCGTTCCTCAGCTCCACCAAAGCCCGCAAGCTACACTCACTCCCCCCCCATCCACATCTACCCGCCCATCCCCATACGCCCACCACTCCCCACCTCTCCCCCGACCCCCACCCCACCCAATCTCCACCCCTCACCACACCCTCCCTTCCCTCCCCAAACCCACAAACCCCACCCCTTGTTGTCACCCTACCCCCTGACCTCCCCCTCTCCGCACCTGAGCGCTCACTCCTTAGTAGAGGCCTTCGCTTCATACCCCACACTCCGCTCAGCGACGAGTTCCGCACCCGAACGGAAGTCGAGCGATTCGTGCGACGCACTAAGCTACAGGCACATTTCAGCCGAACGCCACCGGCTCCGGACGCCCCAGACCCGTTTCTCGCCCTGGGCCGACGACCATCTTCTTGGACGCCGGCCCCAGGGCAATTTAGCACCCTGGACGCCTTCGTCGATGCCAGCCGTAGCGCAGTAAATCGTTTCGACTTCCGCCACCGTTCCAAACGGCACAACATCTCACGGGGCGAACTCCTCGCTCTCCGCTCCCTCCGTAGCCGAGATGACATCGTCATCAAACCGGCGGACAAGGGAGGCGCCGAGGTGGTATGGCGCGCGGACCTCTACACGGCCGAAGCCCTCAGGCAGCTCTGTAACCCCCTCTTTTACCGCCCTCTACCCTCCGATCCCACCCCCCTCTACCAACAACAAGTCTCCTCCACCATCAAAGACCTTATCGCCTCCTCCCTCCTCCCCCCCACCGCTTCCCACCTCAACGTCCGCACACCCCGCACCCCCACCATCTACTTCCTCCCCAAACTCCACAAACCCGACAACCCCGGCCGCCCCATCGTCTCCGCTTGCAACTGCCCCACCGATCTCATCTCCGTCTTTCTCGACTCCCTCCTCGCCCCCCTTGTCACCACCCTCCCCTCCCACATCTCTGACACCAACCACGCCCTGCGCCTTTTCGACTCCTTCACCTACCTACCCGGCCCTCAGCCATTCCTCTTCACCCTAGACATCAAGTCCCTCTATACCGTCATGCCCCACGCCGACGGCCTTCGCGCCCTCAAACACTACCTCGACCTTCGCCCCTCCCCCATTCCTTCCACCCCCACCCTCCTTCGCCTCGCCGAGCTGGTCCTCACCCTAAATGGTTTCTCCTTCTCGGGTGAGTTTTACCAACAGGTCACGGGGGTAGCCATGGGCACAAGAATGGGCCCGAACTATGCCAACCTTTTTGTTGGCCATGTTGAGGCCCAAATCTTTGCCCAGTACACCGGCCCCACGCCCGAACTGTACGGTCGTTACATTGACGACTGTATCGGAGCCACGACCCTCACCCGAGTACAGCTCGACTCCTTTCTCTCCTTCTTCTGCTCCTTCCACCCCTCCCTCCACTTCACCACCTCTATCTCCACCACCCACGTCCACTTCTTGGACATCTCCGTCGCCTTCGACCCCTCCCACCACTCCCTCGTCACCTCCGCATTCTTCAAACCCACCGACTCCCACTCTTACCTCGACTTCACCTCTTCCCACCCACCCACACTAAACTCTCCATTCCCTACTCCCAACTTCTCAGGATCCGCCGCCTCTGTAGCCGAGATGCTGACTTCGAGTCCCAGGCCCTTTCCCTAGTCAGCCATTTCATCCGCAGAGGTTACCCCCCTCTCTCGTCCACACCGTTCTCACCCGCGCCCGTGCTATCCCCCGCTCCACCACCCGCACCCCACGCCACCCCCACCCACCCACCGTCTCCCCTTCCCCATCACCTACCACCCCTCCACCGCACCCCTCCACCGCACCCCTCCACCGCACCCCTGCACCGCACCCCTCCACCGCACCATCCGCCGCCTCTTCCGACACCTCCAGTCCGACCCCTCCACCTCCCACATCTTCCCAACCCCACCACTCCCCTCCTTCAAACGCGCACGCAATCTCCGCACCCTCCTCGTCCACAGCTCCCCCCCCCAACCCACGCCCCCCCCCCGGTTCCTTCCCCTGTTCTAGGCCCCGCTGCAACACCTGTCCCCACATCACCAACACCACCACCTTCCAGGGTCCCAACGGCCACTCTCTCTCGGTCCGGCATGCCTTCCGCTGCACCTCCTCCAACCTAGTCTACGGACTTCGTTGCACGAGGTGCAGCGCCACTTATGTCGGACAGACGGGACGCCGCCTGGCGGACCGAGTCACGGAGCACCTCCGGGACATTCGTCTCGGGGGCAGTTCCCCCATCGCCCGCCACTTTGGTGGCCCTGGACACTCCGCACGCCATCTCACAGTCTGTGGCCTACTCCAGTGCCACGGAACACCCGCCCATCGCCTTACGGTCGAACGACGCAATATCTTCATCTTACAGACCCCCCCCCCCCCGGCCTGAACTCCCCACCCTTATTCCTTTAGCGTTCGACCGCCCCCCCCTCCCCCCACTTATCCCCCACTAACACCACTAACACACCCCTCCTTTTCACCGCCCACCCCACACTAACAATACTAACACCTCCACTCCACCCCTCATCTGACCACCCTTCCCCAACTAACATACTAACATCCCTTCCCTGCCCTCTTCTCCTCCTCCCCCCTCCTTATCACACGCACACACGCACCCACTTACACCACCCACCCCACACGCAACTAACATCACTAACACCCTCCAACCCCACGCACACGTACCCACACACCCTCGTACACCACCAACTCTACACACCCTACCCCCACTAACCTCCACTCACACCTGCATTCCACCCCTCCCCACCTCCCGTATACTAACACCCACTAACACCTCCTCACCAAACTACACACACACCAGTACACCACACTCCCTCCATAGAACCACACACACCCTTCTCTCCCCACTGCACACTCACTCATCCCACTAACACCCCTACTAATACACACACACACACACACACACACACACACACACCCTCCTCACTCCAACTCTCACGCCTACCCATCCTCGCCTCCCTACCATTCCGCCGACTGCTGCTATGCCCTTCCGACCACTGTCTCAGCACCAACTGACCACAGCACTTTCACTGCTGACCACTTCCTGTTGCGCGCGCACCCCACATCTCTCCCCTTCCGACCACCGCTTCTTGGATTACCCACACGCGTTTTGACTTCCAACCAAAATCTCCATACATCCGTGTAACTTACCACTTTCAACCATCCTCTTACACCATCACCTATATAACTCACCCACACACACACACCAAAACAATTTTTTTATCCACACGCCACCCACACCCACAACACGCTTAAACCACACACACGTGCTTCCCACCACATATTTACACCCTCAGCCCCCTGATTCCTCTCCCCCCACCCCCTATCCACACACGCACAGACCCTCCGACCCACAAAATCACCCCCCACACACACCTTCCTGAACATGCAACCCCGTTCTTCCCCCAACCCTCACTTTCACATACACACACACACACACACACGCACACCTAACCACACACACCACCTTCAGCCCTCCCCGCTCGGACACCCCGTCTCCCTCTCCCCACTCCATCCGCCACCACCTCTACTCACCCCACACCCTTCCACCACCTGTTTACCCCCCTTTTAATTTCAGTTTATTTTGATCATGCCTTTATTTTTAAATTTTCTCATTCCTTGTATTTTGATCATGCTTTATTTTTATTTATTATTTATTATATTTTTGTCATTATTTGTTAATTTTTCATTCGCACCGTTTCCTTTCGCTATATGTCTCTCCACCACTCCCCTACACACCTTTTGAACTCTCACCTGAAGAAGGGCTTATGCCCGAAACGTCGTCCCCCACCTACCCCCCACTCTCCTGAGCGTGAATTTAATAAACATTTATCGTACTGCCTCTCTGTTCTGTCCCTGTTCAATTTTTCATTATATATATATATATATATATATATATATATATATATATATATATATATATATATATATATATAGGATAAGGTATGACCCCGACGGCAGAGCTCACGCCGTTTCGACGGCTATTTCTGGACTCCGGGGGGCTAACGCCCTCTGGTGATGTCCAGCAGAAGCAAGGGGGACAACCGTCTATGCATTTCAGACTTAACTGGCCATCGTCAGGCCGGTCCCTCCCACCGCTTGCGACTGCTGGACTAGTATTATATGTTGAGCCAACTTATGCAGCTTCATATGCAAATGAGATTAATCACCTCATGTACACAGACGAGAAAACTATATATTCTCGCCTGTCTTCTAGTCCAGCAGTCGCAAGCGGTGGGAGGGAACGTCCTGACGATGGCCAGTTAAGCCTGAAATGCATAGACGGTTGTCCCCCTTGCTTCTGCTGGACAACACCAGAGGACGTTAGACCCCGGTGTTTGCATAGCTACGGCTTCCTAAAACCGTATTTCTTTGGAAATACTATATATATATATATATATATACGCTATTGTTCTCCACGTTCCACATATGACGTATTATCTTCGTTTTTTTCGTTCATTGCCAGAGAACGTCTCTATGCACCACCTAAGAGAACATTAGTCTACGACCTCTTTTATACCATAAACGTGGTTCTGTCTTTGCGCGTAATTGTTTTTCACCGCTCCTATTAATGACGCATCTTATTCGTTTTTTCCCGTTCTTTGCCAGAGAACGTTTCCACGAACCAAAGTATCGTCTTCCTGTCTTCCTCCGGTTGCAACGTTTTTTGAAATATCCAGTTCTGCGTTTACAGATTGACTTTGTTAGTTTCAGAAGATCCCGTTAAGGGTGAAAGCGGCGATTCTTTGCTTAAACTTTAATCTGTTATTTTAATAAATATATATATATATATATATAAAGGCGTGTGGCTGAGGGGTTAGAGAATTGGATTCGCAATTGTGAGTTCGATTCTCAGACCAGGCGATGCGTTATGTCTTGAGCAAGACACTTTATTTCACAATGCTCCTTCTACGATGGATAGTATTAGCAACTGGAAAGACCAACGGAAACATTGTTTCCCCGGTTCGATTTGACGAAAGTCGATCGATCCTTTATATGTATATATATATATATATATATATATATATATATATATATATATAGCAGTATATTATTTGAAATCTACAATACAAAATAGACAATAGATTTTGGAATAAATTGAAGACAACAAATATGTTGGTGTATTACCTGTTTTTATTTATTTATTTACCTGTTCTAATATTTAGAGTTAAAAACCCCTTCCTCGGAAGACTATAATAAGAAACTGGATCGATGTTTGTACTATTTTCCGAAATATTAGGACAGGTAAAGAAAATATCTCTGTTGCCTTCAGTTAATTCCGAAACAATCTATTTTGAATTGTTACAGCCTTCATATAACATACTGCTTTATACAGAAACACATTGCTTCATGCAACCTACAACACCCTCTTTTATATATATATATATATATTCAGTATCCATATATGGAAAGTGTATATCTACTAAATTATGTCTTTGCGTTTTGAGTGGCTATATGATAATAATTACAGTGTTACATTATACATACCAATAAACTTATAACGAAAATGTACCACATCAAGGAAAGATGCCTGTAGCACTGTCTGTAATGAATAACTTCACTAGATTATCTATCTCAAAATATTTAATTAACACAATTATATACTAAGCGTAAGATAATTTGCGCGGTTAAGAATTTCGCGTTGCAGCCATATATTTTAGGTGGCTTATCGATTCTGGTTCTGATATTTCATCTTAATGCTATTTACATATATTTTCGCGAAGAAGGCGAATTTTTCGGGCCGTCCAGCTGGTGTCAACTTTGCTATTGGTCCTTTCAGGGCTCGATAAATAAAGTATCAATCGCGAAGAAGTTCGATCGGCAGAATTATTAAATCATCGAACGGGATATTTTCTGATTCTTGTTCCAGTTGTGTGTTTTCTGGAAACACCAAAGAGATGCCCTAACAATTGTGATAAACTTATACTTTTAGAAAATAAAAACATAAACATTATATTAACGTAAATTCCTTGATCTGTCATTCGTTTTTTTTTTCTTTCCTTTTACAAGATATTCTAGTCCAATTCAAATTCAGGGATTTCTTACTCCTGTTCGAGGACCCCCTCCCTGGTTCACCTCTACAGCTTACAGCTTGGTTTGTTCATGTCAGGAATGTAGCCGTACTGCCCACACCTGGCCAATTGTGGGTTGGTGAGACTATTTGACTCATAGTTCTGGTTGAAGTCGGTTGACTTTGAGGAGTTTATTCGCCCTATTTAGAGCTCTTATTTTGTTTGTGCAGTTCGAGTTCCAAGTACCCTCCTCACCAGACTGGTGGGGTAGTCGGTTTAGATGCTGACCATTCGACATTGAAGCAAGTTATACATGGTAATGGTACCATTAACTGGAAGATACCTGACCTAACAATTACTGCTAAAATTCTTCAACAAGTCATGATTATTCTCTCACCTAATTCATATGAAGTAAAGTTATTTTCTTATCTTCCATATTAATCTTAATGTTAATATATATTGAATCTATTCTCAAAAGAACCAGACATTTTAATACAATGTGTTATTACATTATTCCTATCTTGTAATTTCATTTTGTGCTCTATACATATAGAATGTATTCTAGTAAACGGAGTAGGTAGGTTTGTAAATGATTACAATAATTATCAATATAAAATGTAATTAGCTAGGAACGTTATACATCTTTTTCGGGAAATATTTAAAAGAAACTTTTGTATACTATCAAAAGTTTAATAATTTCCTAACCACTAAGGAACCAAGTAAGTAAATTGAATCAGTATGACGCACTTCATTCAAAAGTCGTTATATATGTATATATGATTATAGTGCACACACGCACGCACGCACGCACGCACGCACGCACGCACGCACGCACGCACGCACGCACGCACGCACGCGCACGCACGCACGCGCACACACACACACACACACACACACACACACACACACACAACTGGATATGCAATGTTTCTGTCTATAGAAAAGTTATGATACATTTCTGTTTATATTTCTCTATATTTAATCTCATATATACTTCTAGTGTCTCAGACAGATAATTATTATTATTATAGTTATTATTATTATTATGGCCGCACATGTGTGAAGACAGTACAAATCTGCGGGGTAAAAGGTTCGTAACTTTAAGCTGTTTTAAAGTGTCATTTTTTGTATTTTCTTCTCGTTAACGAAACTTAAGGTATACATCTTGATTTAAAGAGAGGGATACCCCTCAATATTCGGGCTTTAAGCCCGAATATTCAGATTTACTTTTTAAAAACTTCGAAAAAAATCGCTTCCCCACCCCCCAAAAAATCATGGAAATGTTCGACCTTGAAACGGTAAACAACGTTCAGGTCAAAAGTTTAAAGGCAGCCACTGCAGATTTCACCACGACTACGACGGCTACAGTCATGCCTGTCATCCACTCTACTGAATGTGAAGGCAAAACTCAACCTTCTGTGATAGCAGCAGTATCATCTGAAAACGACATCACCACCACCACCACAACAACAACAACTCAGAGCAATAACGACAATGACACCGACAGCTTCAATGTAAACACGGATGGCGGTGGCAAAGCATCAACAAACAAAACAACAACAACAACACCAATAACAACAGCAAGAATGACAACACCAACAATAAGAGCATCAGAAGCACCACAGCAAAAACAAAGCGCTTATTGAATATTGATATTGATATTAGCGATAAAGACGAACAGTTGGCCCAAGCGTGGAGGCTAATTAAACGGGAGAAGTCCTGGGCAAACCTGACCATCCCGGACGAGGCAATAGCGGCCATGCAAAGGAGGACGGTGTTCTTTCGATGCATTTCGGTGCAGACACGAAAAGTGGAACTTGCCAGCCAAGCAGAGGTCGAGGCTGCTTTGGAGTACATCGGAAGTAACATAGAGTATAAAGCAAGAGGCAAACAGTTCGGTACCATCTCGGTACTGTTCAAAACCGAGGCCCTAGCTATTAAGCACTCGGTGACCCCCTGCAGAACGGAACGCATTATCATGCATCCCTCCTACATGGGTAAAAGGACAGTAAAGTTACGCATTCCCAGCATCCCACCAGGAATGAACATATGGTGGCTGCTGGGATGTGTAATCGAGGAGGGGACAGACACTACCCTCCTGGATATCAAAAGGACAGAGAGAGAGGACTGGTCCGGAATGGATTTGGAGATTCTTCTCCAAATGAAACCGGGGGACATGAACAACATCCCGGATTTTGCCCGCCTGCAGGACGGGGCAACAATCCAACTAATCATTGACGGAAGAAGGCCACGCTGCTTCGTCTACGGGGATGCAACGTATCTGCAAGCCTTCTGCTCTCAGCGCAAAAATGCAGGGGGTCGCAAACCTCCTTTGTTGCCAACGCCAGTGTCAGCACGGAAAGCTGCACCACCACCACCAAAAACAACACCAACAAAAACACGGACACCAACATCAAAAACAGCCGGATCACCACCAACACCAAAACCAATCCAAGAGGAAAACGAGGAAAGCTCTCCCACTCCCCCTACCCCCCAATTATACACATAGACAAAACAATAAACGCACACACAGACACAGAGACACTCACAGCCACAGACCCTTTGTCTTCCAGCAGCGAAGATGAAGGAAAACCCAAAAGTGCAAAAATAAAAAACAGAGAAAACTCACAAAAAAAAAAAGCCCCAACAAAACACAAAAACATACACAACAAAAAATACAGACACCACTAACGCAAACACTTCCCCAATAACATCATCACCAGCATCAACATCGACACCACCTCCACAATCCCCAAAACGCAAACAACCTCAACAAACACAAGTACAAATAAACACACAAATACCTGAAATTGCAGACACTACACCTACAACAAACACAGACATTTCCGAAACAACACCACCAAAACCATCGCCACCACCTTCACCAAAACGAAAACAAATAAAACCACACCAACAAAATGTTAAAAACTTCGTGCTTGTCAGAAGGGCCAACGATAAACTGATGGCCCTCTTAGCACGAAGCGAGGACATTCAAACAGAGGGGGAGATTTTTGAAATGAGCACATTTTGCGTGCCAGAATATTTGCTTCTGGTCCGAATGTCACACAATTTTCCTTCAAAGAAATTCGAGAGAGCTTTCCTCAAGACGTGGGAACCCCGAATGTGAAACCCACATCAAGACTTTTAAAGGGGTTCCCAAAAGAAACCCCACCAACCATGGAGGTCGAACCACCCGACCTTCACAAGACCCCGGGAGGTAAGTAAACCTTCCCTCTCTCTCTTAGGTTACAAATATGGCCATATTAAGAGTAGGGAGTTTAAATGTTCGCGGCCTGGGGTCACCCTGGAAGCAGGGTCGGCTGCTCAACGACCTCAGGTCGCTGGAAATGGATGTGATTGCCATCAGCGAGACCATACTTTCCGACACGCGCGCACTAGCCCCCCTTTTCGACGACTTTCAGATCGTAGCATCTGTTAGCAGGCGGGGAATGGGGGGAGGGGGGGGAGTGCTGTTTCGGAAAGAACTGGATCTCGAGGTAAGGTCGATCTTCCGGGAACCGGACGGTAAGTTGGTGGTCTTGGATGTGAGCAGTAGCGAAGGTGGAGCCTTTAGACTGCTGGCCGTCTACGCCCTTACAGGGGCCGGACGACCGGACTTCTTTAGGCTCCTGGAGACCTTTCTGGGTACGTCTCGCCCTTTACTGTTACCGGGGGACTGGAATGGCATCTTAGACGCACGCTGGGATTGTGAGGGAGTAGCCGATAGGAGTGGGGTGGGTGGGGTGCAAAAGGACCTACTCAGCCAGTTCCAACTGTCTGACAGGTATCGACTAGATTTTCCCAATGTGCCAGTATGGACATGGACCAACCGAATGGAGTCATCTAGATAGTATATAGACAGGATCTTCATTAGGAAAATAGATAGAAATAGTGTGGGCTGCACACTTTTTAAAACGGTCGCCTATTCAGATCACAAATTTGTGATCTGTACGGTCGACCGAGATAAAACGCGTAGGTTAGGACCGGGTTACTGGAAGATGAACATGTCATTTCCGGCACGTAAGGCTTACAGAGACCGAGTCAACAATTTAGTTAAGCAAAAATTGACAGGGGGGATCATCAACAACAGATGGTGGGGGGCTCTCAAAAGAGAGATTAGAGTAACTTCGATAGAGTTCAGCAAAGAACTAGCGTTAGAGAAAAATAGAAAGGAGGGGCAGCTGGTAGATAAGTTAGACGAGGCTATTTGTAGTGGCATTGCAACTGACGTGCTAGCGGCGAGAATGGCATTAGACCATTTCTTCAATGCGAAACACGGAGGTTGCATTGTCAGAGCTAAGGCGCGTGCGCTGAGGAACGAGGGAACCAAAGCTGTTCGATGGGCCCGCGTGGCGGAGGCGCAGCGTGGTAATAAAACCACAATTCGGTCTTTGGTGGACCGAGATGGACACGAGATGAGCGATTCCAAGCGGATGTGTGAGGCCTTCGCCAGCAGTTTGCTCGGTTGTTCGGGGAGAGTAGCGAGTCAGAGAGAGTAGCGGATTTCAGTCCCTACCTTGACGGCTTTCCGCGCATCTCGACGGTCGACGCTGAGCGCTGCAAAAGGCCGATTACTTCAGCCGAAATTCAGGACGCCCTTGTCGGCTGCATGAGGCGCAAGTCACTCGGTTTGGATGGCCTGCCCTCCGAGCTTTACGTAAATATGCCAGACTTGTTCTCCGAACTCCTCGAAGCACTCTACTGTAACTGGCAGCAGAATGAGAGTATTCCCAGTTCTGTGAGCAGGGGAGTGATGACGCTGATAAGGAAAGATGAGAACAATAGGGATACATTAGAAAACTTCAGGCCAATAATTCTGCTCAACACAGAGTTTAAGATTTTGGCCAAGGTGTTAGCAAAGAGATTGGCGCTTGTCGTCGAGGATTTGGTTGGGGAGGCGCAAACTTGCGCAATCCCAGCCAGGTCCATACACGACAATCTCCACATCATGCGATACATCATAGAGAGGGTAGGGTGTAAACATGGCTTGGGTGGGGCACTGATCAATTTAGATCAATCGAAAGCATTCGATAGGGTCGACAATCGGTATCTGGAGTTTGTCCTCAAAGCAGCTGGCTTCGGCCCTGTCTTTAGAAGCTGGATCGCTGCAATGCACAGCGGCACACGCTCGGTGGTCAAGGTTAATGGCCACCTCTCGGAACCATTTCGGCTCTCCCGACGGTCCGTCAAGGGTGACCTCTCTCTCTTGCCTTCTGTACGTATTGACTCTCGAGCCTTTACTACGGAAGCTGGAGCTGTTGCAGAGCATCCCGCTCGAACCGGGACGTGGAAAGGCGGTGTCGTCTTATGCGGACGACATCACCGTGATGGTGTCGAACACCTAAGAAATATAGGTGGTCGGCGCCTTATTGAAGGAATATGAAAGGTTGACAGGAGCCAAACTTAACCCGGAAAAGTCGGTGGGCTTGCAGCTCGGAACATGGAGAGGCAAGCCCATGCCGTCCAACAGCGTCGTGCTGCGCTGGACGGACGGACCGGTAAAGTTGCTCGGGGTTTGGTTCGGCCCAGACCTCCAGGTGGAAAAGAATTGGGACGAGGTAACGAGCAGAGTAGCCAGTCTAACCCAAAAATGGGCTGGGAGGAAGCTATCACTGAAAGGTCGCGCGGAGGTGGCGATTGCGTACATCGCGTCCGTCATCTACTACCGCCTGACCGTCGTGCCTTTCGCCCGTCCGCGCCTCGTCAAGTTGGAACGGCTCCTCTTCAAATTCTTGTGGGGCGCACAAGTTCCGTTGGTGAGGTAGTCCATCTGCTGCCAGCCCCCTCTACGCGGAGGGCTGGGCATGCCGTGGCTAATGATGCGCAGACATGCGTTGAGGCTGCGACATCTCCAGATATTCTGCCTCAACTGTGAACAGGTGTGGTCGCCGTTTATCAGTCGGGCTTTCCGCAGCTCATTTCTTTGACTGAGCTGCAGTCCTGGGTCAAGAACAGACCGAGACCCGGTGACTGGCGCCTGGAATGTTGTCAGGCACTCACTGCCCTCTACCAAGCGAGCAATGCGATCAGTGGAACTTCCACTCTCGAGTTCTATAGAGGATTATTGGTGGGAAAGTGCGATGACGCACTCGGAGAAGCTTTGGGCCTCGACGAAGTCGAACTGACCAGTCTGTACCGGAGGACTTTTGAGCCGGGGACGATGGACAATTTCCAGAAATCCCTCGCTTGGCAGTGCTACCGGGGGGCACTGCCGGTTCGGGATAACCTCTACAGGCACGGAAGTGCTGTCAGACGAATCTGCCCAAGATGCGCATGGAACGACGAAACCGTTCTGCACGCATTTGTCCAATGTCCGTGAATTACTGACTTGTGGAGTTATGTCGAACAGCTACTGTCGCGTGTGGAACGAATCCGGCTATCGGCCGAGTCCATAGTGAAGATCGATCCACCGCCTTCCTTAGGTCAGGAAGAGCAGGAAATTTTCTGTCTGGTGGCAGTTACGAAAGAGGTAATATGGTGGACCAGGTTAAAAGGACTAAAGACAGACACTTTTCTCTTCGGCCAATCGCTCATCAACTTCTTCAAGTTTCACCTGGAAAGGAAGGTGAGGCTGGGGAGAGAAGTGCTGCCTCCCAGTACATTTGCTAAAAGGTGGGTGAATGTGGCGAGAATGGCTCGTGTGAATGGGCCTACTCTGACCATGCGCCTATAGGCTAGCTAACTTGAGGAGAGGGGTGCTCTCCCTGGGTGCCCTAGAAGCGCAGGGTGGTTCAGGATTGGTGGGGTACCCGAGTCACTCGGGGAATTTATTTTGTTATATTTATGCATAGTTTATTTTATATTTTTATATTTTCATTGTTAAATTAGTCTTGCCATTGTGCACTTTTACTCGACCTTATTGTAAAACCACACTGTCCTTGTCTTTGTATTGTCCCCTACATGTAGGCCCTTGTGGCTAATAAATGAAATCATTATTATTATTGGCAGTATCGGTAGAGAGTTGGACACCATGCTTTGCAGCATAGAGTTACAGTCCTTTATCGTCTGAGTTCAAATCCCACCGAGGTAAACTTTGCCTTTCATCCTTACGGGGTCGATAAAATAAAGTACCAGTAACGCACTGGGTAATTACTGGCCTTGTGCCAAAAGTAGAAACAATTATTATTATAGTTATATGTATATTTAGTGTCTCATAACAATTTATATTTTGAACGAATTCATCTCTCTTTTTCACATACTTTTGCACGAACTTAAATTTAAAAAAGAATATATATATATATATTTATATTTGATTCCCATCGTTGCCGATATAAAAATGACATATACTTTTAAACAGCTATCACTCAAGTATATGATACGTATTTATAAAATATAAGGGAAAAAACTGGACAACAAAGAAAAAATCGCAAATGAATAGAAAATGAAATTAGTTTCATATCTTCTTGAAAATATAGTATTATCTTTCTTTAATATATGAAAATCAATACAAGTTTGAAATTTACAAGTATTTTATTTTACGTATTATTATCTTGTACACATTTTATGCAATTGGCTATCCTCAAAAAAAAAAAACGTGAATTATATAACGTTGGAATGGCAGGAGATATAAAACAGGTAACAATAGATTTCAAAATGTAAATTCAATTTGAAATATTTAAGAAACGATTATACAACAAAATACTTTTACCTTTTCATTATTTCTGTGACTATTCCGGTAAGTTCCAACATATATACTCCTCTTCTAAATGATGGATTCAATATTTGAGAGAAGCAGTTGAAACCTTGCATAATTGTTAATTTAGTTTCATGCTATAACTAGTTTCTTTCGTTAGTCTACGACCATGCTGGGGCATTGCCATGAATGGAATTTAATGGATTATATTGTCACGAGTACAGATATTTTGAATCAATGCAACTGGCCTGCCGTATCACATAGTTAGTAATACTACATATATATGAAAATTACATTAAGTGTAGACATGGCAGTGGAATGCTCAGCCACTTGCACGGAAATCTCCTGAGAAGGTTCCTTCCATGTTCAAACAAATGCGCGACTAATCTTTGAAAGCGAAATATTTTTTTCTTATTCTCTCACTCCCTACGCTCTCTCTCTCTCTCTCTCTCTCTCTCTCTCTCTCTCTCTCTCTCTATATATATATATATATATATATATATATATATATATATATATATATATATATATATAAAAACTAAATAGGTCCTCAGTAATATTATTCTGATGAAATGACAGTAAATAATAACATTGAAATATTGAATGTCTGCATAACTAAAAGTTTGAAGATAGCAGCTGTTTTCAGGTTATGTAACTGTTATAGAAACACGTGTCAATAAATTCCTTTCAACTAAACTGTATCCATTCAAATCTTTCTATTTTTCTCCGGATTACTTTGGAACTACAACTGGAACCGTCGAGCAAACTCTACGTGAGCTGATAATCTACTGTGTGTAATATTTATATTACAACACAACAGAAAATACTGTATATATATATATATATATATAGGTATATTTTTGTCTATTATTTCCTCATATATATATTAGGGTAAACATTGATGCAATTCAATTCAAGCACTCAACGTACTTTTTCCACATAGGAGTGACGGAGTAAATATCGAATAAGGAAAAGCGAAGTAGTTTCAGATGTTCAAGTCCTTTAATAATAATGCTGTGATATATATTTCAGTGACGACACTGGCCACACTGTTCTGTGTGCGAGTGTCGTGTCATCTTCAGACAGCTTGTTACATAATAAGGTTATGTTTCCGAGGCAATCCAAATTGGATCGACATGGGAACGGATGAATTGCGTATTTTTGGGTTTTTCATCCGCTCCCTTGTGAGTACCAATTCACCCCCACCGGCCTGCGCAAGCGCATGTCCGAAGGAAGTTGACCATTAGCCACCGCATATTTCAACGAAATTTGCTTGGTCAGTTCACCCTGTCAGCCAAAACAATGGCCCACCAATGCCTGTACCATATTTTACTGCTACCCATCACGGCTGTGGCAGTCAGCCGAGAGCCAGAGGGGATGGGAGAGTGTTAGGTTTTACAGGTCATAATACTACCCCTCACTAAGCGTTGACGGTACGACTGACCATCACCGTATAAGGGAAAATAAACTTATTCTAGGTATCATGGTTTTACGTTGGAAGTTAAGAGTGAGAGTTGGAAATAAAAATTAAAATCCTAAATCAAATATCAGAAATTATAAATTAAACAATTAAGAAATTAACAGTTAGAAATTAAAGAATTAAAAAAATTCTTTTCAGGTGATAATTCGGATTGAGGTGAGTAAAAATATAGACTGAAGTGAGTAAATAATATAGAGAGAGATGTTTAAGTAATATGTTCTGAGAGGGATTCTAGTGTCACAGTTACTCTATCCACATATTGAACGACAGTGCCGTACATTATAACTACAGGGCTCCAGGCATTAGTGAATCTGGTACACAGTCCTAATTTCCATCACATGGAACAAAATCAAAGAAAAACAGACATAAAGTACACAAAAGAAAAGAACAGAACCAATAGTGAATAAATGCAAAAACACAGAGTACATATATGCAAAATGATCCATATGATTGTCCATCTGTCCATGTATAGATTGAATTGAGAGGGCCTCTGTTCAAATGCGATTTGGTGCAGGAAAATAGGGGTTTATCCTATTATTTGTTTCCGTGTTATTTATCCTGCCGAAAGTTACTATTATGTCCGTCCAGTGTAAGGGGTTTCCATCCCCATGGTAGAGGGAATTTCCGGGGTAGCTTATGGTTGGTTCCTCTCTTCTCCACCATATCGGCTGACAGGGTGAACTGACTAAGCAAATTTCGTTGAAATATGCGGTGGCTAATGGTCAACTTCCTTCGGACATGCGCTTGCGTAGGCCGGTGGGGGTGAATTGGTACTCACAAGGGAGCGGATGAAAAACCCCAAAACACGCAATTCATCCGTTCCCATGTCGATCCAATTTGGATTGCCTCGGAAACATAACCTTATTATGTAACAAGCTGTCTGATGATGACACGACACTCGCACACAGAACAGTGTGGCCAATGTCGTCACTGAAATATATATCACAGCATTATTATTAAAGGACTTGAACATCTGAAACTACTTCGCTTTTCCTTATTCTCTCTCTATATATATAGATAGATATATATAGTGACGAAACATAAGTCAATTGCATGAACTCATAATCCTTTATTTACTGGCATATATATTTCGATGATAGCCATTGAATGGCTATGACCTCATCAGGCAGTTAGTCAGTTCTTAGATATGCCAGCTCTGTGTTTATAGTGTTGATGGTATCAGAACCTTGGGACATATGAGCTTGTTAGGAATAATTTAATGTTGTCAGCAGGAATAGTCTTGATTCTCATTGGTCAGTTTGTAGATGCTAGTAGGGTTGGTATTTGACCTCAAAGAGGCAGATGGTGTTGTAAAGTTCAAACCGTCAGGCAAAATGACAATAGTTCCATATGACTGATTTTCACAAAAGGCATTCCTGGTCAGATATATATTCAAATAAGGTTAATAGTATGAATACTACAGGTCATTCTTAAATTGAGGAATTTATGTGGAGTGGTGCTACTAAAATTTATGGTTGGGGTAGAAAGTTTACAAATAAAAAGGCTTATATAGGTTGGCTTGCACATACACTCACACCCACCTCCACAGACACATACACACTTCTACACATACAAAATGCGGGGTGGTAATACTTAATATAATGGTTAGAGTCAAATACTTAGATAGTTTAGAAAATTTAGAAATAAAAGGTTTATGCTGGTTCACTTGTACATACACTCACACCTACCCCCTCAAACACACATCTATACACACAAATCCATACAGATGTGTATATATATATGTATGCATGGATGTACGCACAAGTATACATACATATATATATATATATATATATATATATATATATATATATATATATATATATATAATATATATATATATACACAGAACATACACATATATAAAATATATACTTACAAAAATATAAAAAATATATATATACATAAAATACACACTCACACAAAATATATACACTCATAACACATACATACATATATACATAAAATACACATACACATACATATAAAATATATACATACATATACATACATATATATAAAATACACATATATACACATATAAAATACACATATATATACACATGATACATATATACATAAATATATAAAATCATGTTCAATAAAACGTTCTTTAGATGACTCCTAACCAGTAGAGGATCCGGTGGACCATCCACCATAGGTGGACCACAAACCATGGGTGGTTGTTGTTGTCGATTGGTCATCGGTACGGGGTGTAGGGGACCTACAGGGGGGGGGGGGGGCTTGTGGGAGGCCGTAAACGGGGTTTATCCATATAGCTTGAGGAAAGTTCCCGTCCTTAGGTGTCTGCAGGCACCGAATAAGTCGGCCCTTCTGTTTAATAGCTTGGTTCCGCCATGAAGAATCTCGAGTGTGTCACTAAGACAGAGGTTGCAAATATCAGACCCGCCTCGGTCTGGGGGAACCTTTCTAACCACGGACCAGACCAGATTATTATTATTACTATATTATTATTATATTATTATTATATTATTATTATATTATTATTATTATTATTATTATTGTTGTTGGTGAAGCCACGCTTCTTATCGCCTCCAATTTTTTTCAACGTTTTACCTTGTTTTCAACCGTTCTAAACCTTTTATTCAAGTTTTAAATTTGATAAAAGTTTAGAAGTGACCCACCTAATACAGGGGTTCACTAGTAAATAATACGGCACCCCTTTACGGGGTGTCGTATTCGTATTTGTGTAAAAATATTTTTTTTGAAAAATTTCAACATGGATAAGACAAGAAAGAGAGAGAGCATTGTCAGACAACACAGAGAAAGGGAGACTTTATCAGCATGTCAACAAGACAGCGGGGGTAAATATAAACGAAAATATTACAAAGGAAAAGAAGATTGTTACAGATTTAAAATTAACAAATATTTCTAACACAAACAACACCAACAATAACACCAACAACAACACCAACAACAACACCATCAATAGCAACAGCAACAACAAAAATAACCGCGATAAAGTCGAGAACGACAATAACAAAAATAACAGCGGTAAGGTCGAGAACGACAATAACAATGACAATAACAACAGCCACAACAACAATAATAGTAGGAACAGTATCAACAAAAACAACAATAATAACAACAGCCACAATAACAGTAACAACAGCAACAGTATCAACGAAAACAACAACACCAACAACTGTACCAACGAAAACAACAACAATGACACCGATACCTGTAATAGCGATCTCAGCACCACCAGTAAGACCAGTCGCGGCAGCAATAGTGGTGCTGCTGAAAAAGGGACAACTTCTTTTGCAGGTGTCGCTCGAAATATCGAGACAGTGTTAGTCACAGAGGAGGAGATGGCAGTCGCAAGGGCCATGGTGAAAAGAAGCGCAAATAGAGTTTCCCTGAAACCTCCACCCGATTTTTTCAAGGACCAGCAGCTACGGACGGTGACTTACCGCACCGTAAGCAAAATCTCACATCGAGTGGAGAGAGCCACGGAGGCTCAAATCCAAAATGCCTTGGGGTGCGTCTGAGCACGCAAAACCCACATCACCCGAGGCAGAAAGTACGCCACAGTAGACGTATTTTCTCCACCCCCCTGGAAGCAAAGTCTCATTCTTTGGAAACCCTAAAGAGTGAGGAGATAGTCTTGGTGCCCTCCTACTGCGGGCAGAAAATTGTGAGGGTCAAAGTGACCCAGGTTCCACCCGACGTGCCCATACCTTGGCTGGCCGCGTCTCTCCTTGCTGGAATCGAGAACAGGACGACCATTCTGCAAGTAGAAAAAATAGGGAGAGAGAACTGGTCAGGTATAGGCATGCAAATGCTTATACAAACTGACCAGGAATGTATCAACGCTATCCCCGATATCATAGACATCAAGGAGCGACTCCAACTATCTATAAGTGTAGAAGGAAGACGGCAAAAATGTTATCTCTGTGGGTCGAAGGGTCACCTCAGGGCCTTTTGCCCACAGAAGACAGCGAAGAAGGCCCCTCTCCTTCCAATACCTTGTCCGCTGCTACCAAGAGCAGGACAGGCAACAAACGAAGAAGCCCCTTCCACGTTGAGTAGGAGGGCAACGTCCGTAGCACCCGTACCAAGGAAACGGACAACTAAAGCAGCATCATCAGTGGCGGCAACACCTATAGCTATATTTGAAGTAGCTACACCAGCAACAAAATTGCCGAAGAGGGCTCCACTACCACCACCAACAGCCGTGGTGCACATACCCCTCCCAGACGCCACAGAATCCGACATGGAGTTTGAGATGGGAGTGAAGTGGCAAACGGTCTGCCACTAAAAAAACAAAACAGAAAAAAAACCTTAGATTCACCCTCCAAAAGCGAAGGCATACAAAGAGGGGTAAAGGCAGCAAGGAGACTTGCAGCAACACCACCACCATCACCACCACAAGCACCACTGACAACAACAACCAAACCACCACCAGCATCACCAAAAACACCAACAACGCAAACACAACAAGACACACACACCAAACAGCAACAAGAAGAAAACAGCAACAAAATCACCCCTCCCCCCAAAAAGTACACAGCCATAAACATGGCAAAAAAAGAACACATACAATATATAAAGCAGCACACAGACATCACAGAAAAAAACTACTACACCCCACCAACACCAAGAACTCTCCTGACAAACATAAGTATCATCGAAATCTCAATAGAACAGTACAAACCTTTAAAACAAAAATTCCCCAACGCAGTTGGAGACTTCAGAGGGTCGGTTACCAAGAGGATATACACTGACATCCTCTTGGAAACACCCATGACCAGCGAAAGGGACGGTTCTACTGTCCCTTCACCACACGAACAAGGTAAGTGACCCTTTCTCACTTGCCCCGTTTCTCATCCAACATGGCCGTACTCAGAATAGGCAGTATAAATGCACGTGGTCTGGGGTCATCTTGGAAGCAGGGTCACCTGCTCAACGACCTCAGGTCACTAAACATAGATGTGGTGGCCATCAGTGAAACTAGAATCTCCGAAGCACAAGCCTTCGCACCGATCTTCGGCGGCTACGATGTATACGCACCTCCCAGCCGTCCAGGATCGGGGGGAGGGGGTCTCCGTCCTTTTTCGGAGAGGCTTGGATCTCGCGATACGGGCCATCTTCCTAGACCCAGAAGGTAAGTCAGTGGTGCTGGACGTGACCGGCAGCGAAGGCAATGCTTTCAGGCTAGTAGCCGTCTACGCCCCAACAGAGGCAGGACGGCCAGATTTCTTCAGACGTCTAGAGACCTTTCTTGGAACGTCCCGCTCTTTAGTGTTAGTGGGCGACTGGAACGGTATCTTGGATGCACGCTGGGATCGTGTGGGGCTAGTGGATAGGGGAGGAGGGTGCAAGAGCCTCACCAACCTGCTCAGACGTTTTGAATTGTTTGACAGGTATCGACTGGATCACCCGAATGTGCCAATGTGGACATGGACAACCGCATCGGGTCATCCAGATCGTATCTCGATAGGGTTTTCTGCAGAGAACTAGATAAGGCTAGTATAAGTTGTCCACAATTTAATATAGTCGATTACACAGACCACAAATTTGTGATCTGTGAGATCGACATAGACAGACTTCATAGACAAGGGCCTGGTTACTGGAAGCTGACCGCGACTTTCCCGCCGCGCAAAGCCTAGAGACCGGATTAGCGTATTAGTTAAGCGGGCGTTGACGGGAGCGATCGTCAACAACAGGTGGTGGTTCGCCCTGAAAAGGGCAATTAAAGTAGAGTCGATTAGGTTTAGCAAAGGAGTAGTGATAGAGGAAAATAGAGTAGAGGGAGAGCTAGTCAGAAAGCTAGAAGAGGCGTTTAGGATAGGCATCGCAACCGACGTGCTTGCGGCGAGATTGGCACTCAACCAATTCTTCTACGCAAAACACGAAGGCTACATTGTCTGAGCTAGAGCGCGTGCTCTGAAACACGAGGGGACAAAAGCCGTCCAATGGGCCCGGGTGGCAGAGGCGAGACGTGGCAACAAAGCCACAATTCGGTCTTTGTCTGACCAAAACGGGTGCGTGATGCTCGAACCTGAGCGGATGTGTGAAGCTTTTCAGCAACACTTTGCTGAACTGTTCGGGAGCAGCGGTGGCCTGGATCGGGACATTGACTTCAGTGCATACCTCGACGGACTGCCTCGGCTCTCGACAACCCTAGCACAGTGTTGCGAAAAGCCAATAACGGCCGGTGAAATACGGGAAGCGATGGCTAACTGCACAAGGGGTAAATCACCAGGTTTGGATGGTCTGCCCTACGAGCTTTATGCTTTTATGCCAGACTTGTTCGGTGACCTCTTGACAGACGTCTCCTGCAACTGGCAGCAGAACGGGAGCAGAAGGGGGATGTTATCGATACTTTCAGGCCCATAACGCTGCTAAACGCAGAGTTCAAGATTTTGGCCAAGGTGTTAGCAACGAGGTTGGCGCTTGTCGTCAAGGGTCTGGTTGGAGAGTCGCAGACATGCGCCATTCTAGACAGATCCACACACGACAACCTCCACCTCATGCGATACATCGTAGAGAGGGTGGTCAAGGAACCTGGCAAGGGTGGGGCCCTGATAAACTTGGATCAATCCAAAGCATTCGATAGGGTCGACCATCGGTACCTGGCGGCGGTCCTCGAGGCAGCTGGTTTCGGGCCCGTTTTCAGGGGTTGGATCGCAGCAACGTACAGCGACATCTGCTCAGCTGTGAGGGTGAACGGTCACCTATCGTAGCCGTTCAGCATCATGCGATCAATCCGCCTGGGTTGTCCCCTCTCGTCCCTCTTGTACGTATTGGCTCTCGAGCCGTTACTGCACAAACTGGAGGCGATGAGGGGCGTCCCACGCGAACTAGGAGGCGGGAAATCCGAGTCGGCTTACGCTGACGACGTCACCGTGGTGGTGTCGAGCACCAGACACGTCCAGATGCTCGGCACCGCTCTCAAGGAATACGAAGCGGTGACAGGAGCAAAGATAAACCAGGAAAAGTCGGTGGGCTTGCAGCTCAGCACCTGGAGAGGCAAGTCCATGTCGTCCGACAGCGTCGTGGGGCGTTAGACGGAAGGACTGGTTAAATTGCACGGGGTCTGGTTCGGATCGGACCTCCAGATGGAGAAAAACTGGAATGAGGTGACGAGCAGGGTGGCCGCCCTCACCCAGAAATGGGCTGAGAGGAAGCTGTCTCTGAAAGGCCGGGCGGAGGTGGCGAATGCGTACATCGCATCCGTCATCTGCTACCGCCTCACCGTCGTCCCTTGCTCCAGCCCAACTCTCACCAAAATGGAGCGCCTCCTCTTCCGCTTTTTGTGGAAGGGACGCGCTCCCATGGTCAGACGATCCATCTGCTGTCAAACCCGTTGCGTGGAGGACTGGGCATGCCATGGCTGATGATGCGCAAACATGCGCTGAGTCTGTGACATCTCTGGTGCTTCCTTGATGGTGAACAGGTGTGGTCGCCGTTCGCCAGGCACGTTTTCCCACAGCTCGTCTCCTTGACGGAGCTGCAGTCCTGGGTCATAAAAAGACCGAGGGATAGCGCTTGGAAACTGGAATGTCTCCAGGCGCTCACTGCCCTCTCCCAGCTGGGCACCAGTATCGGTGGAACATCCACCTCGGTGTTCTATAGAGGACTAGTGGAGAGGTAGAGAGACGACATTCTCGGAGAGATCCTGGGCGTCGAAGAAGATTAGCTGTTTGCTCTCTTCCGGAGAACTTTCAGCCCGGGGTCTATGGATAACTTCCAAAAATCCCTGGCCTGGCAGTGCTACCGGGGAGCGTTGCCGGTTCGAGATAAGCTCTACAGGCACGGAAGTGCCGTCAGCCGAGCCTGTTCGAGATGCGCGCAGAGCGACGAAACCGTCGTGCACGCACTCGTTCAGTGCCCGAGCATTGCTGACTTGTGGAGCTATGTCGAACAGTTGCTGTCACGTGTAGGACTGTCACGTGTAGGACTGTCCGGTTGTCGACTGAATCCATTGTGCAGATGGTCTCGCCGTCTTCCTTCGAGGAGGAAGGGCAGGCGGTTTTCATCTGCCTGGTGGCTATAGCGAAAAGATTGTGTGGTGGACAAGTTTAAAAGGGTTAAAGACAGACACTTTCCTCTTCGGCGAATCCCTAATTAACTTTTTCAAGTTTCACTTAAAGAGGAAAATCAGGGTGGAGAGGCAAGTGCTGCTTTCTAGCAAGTTTGTTGAAAGGTGTGTGCATGTAGCGAGAATGGTCCGAGCGAACGGGACCACTCTGAATATACGTCTGTAGTTTGAGAGATGGAAAAATTGAGAGAGAGCGCTTGATCTGGTGGTCAGGTTGGCCGTGGCCTTTTGTGTGGTTTTCACCACGAGTAACCCTCGGAGGTATCCCCCCTATTGGGGAATTTTTCATTGTTTCAATTTTCATTTTTATTGTTTATATATATATATGTTTCTATGTCCTTTTTTTTTCTTTTCTTATATAAATAATAAAAATATTTACACGCACAAAACCCACATCGTGCCGTCCTGTACCGTCCTGTGCCGTCTGTAATGTTTTTCTTGATGTCAGTCCTTGTGGCCAATAAAGAAATCATTATTATTATTACTATATATATATATAAGGGCGGTGGATTGGCAGTATCGGTAGAGGGTCGGACACCATGCTTTCCAGCATAGTTACGTCCCTTTACGATCTGAGTTAAAAATCCCGCCGAGGTTGACTTTGCCTTTCATCCTTACGGGGTCGATAAAATAAAGTACCAGTAATGCACTGGGCAATTGCTGGCCTTGTGTCTAACGTAGAAACAATTATTATTATAACTATATATTATATTATTATATTATTATTATTATTATATTATTATATATTATTATATAATTATTATTATTACTATATATATATAGTAATAATTGTTCCTACTTTAGGCACAAGGCCAGCAAAAACCCAGTGCATTACTGGTACTTTATTTTATCGACCCCGTAAGGATGAAAGGCAAAGTCAACCTCGGCGGGATTTGAACTCAGATCGTAAAGGGACGTAACTATGCTGGAAAGCATGGCGTCCGACCCTCTACCGATACTGCCAAGTAATAATAATAAGCGTGAAGACTAAAATTCGAAGAGGGCTTGATAAGGATAATATATATATCAAATATATAAAAACCATAGAGCAAATATTTATTAAAATAACAGATTAAAGTTTAATATATATATATATATATATATATAGGAACAAGTCTGACCCCGACGGCAGAGCTCAAGCCGTAATGACGGCTATTTCTGGACTAAGTAAGAATTTTTTCAAAAAATTCTTACTTAGTCCAGAAATAGCTGTAGAAACGGCTTGAGCTCTTCCGTCGAGGTCATACTTGTTCCTATTATCCACTCTACTACACTAAGTATTGAGTACTTTGGTACGTTATGGTCCATCTGGTACCTTACCACAATTCCTTCGTTATTTATATATATATATATATATATATATATATATACAGGAGGGGTGACTGCTGTAATTCCTTAATGGTTTATTATGCTATGAACATTTCAATGACCGGGTTCAGTATGAATCCGGTGACATCATCAGGTATTCAAAATTTAACAAAGGAATATGATCTATGGGGCTGAAATGTGAGGCCGCCTTCTTGTTTCTCTGCCTTTTCAACCCTATGGATTATATTTCTTTCTTAAATTTCGAATATCTGATGATGTCACCGGATTCAATCTGATCCCGGTCATTGAAATATTCATAGTATAATAAACCTTTAAGGAATTACACCGGTCCAGCCTCCTGTTATTTTATAATAATTAACTCCGTACTCGTACCACCAACAACACAAACGAAGATGGGTGAGTTGCATTACGTCGAGTGCTCTCCCTAATATTACATCGAGGTTGACCGTACGGTATGACCAGTTCTATCCAGTGGTGAACCAACAAACCTAAATGAATAAGTATATATATATGAAACAAAAACAAAGAGCGCTTACATCATCAATTAATCTTTATTTGCTGACAGTGTTTCGTCCTTGCATAATTGCAGGACTCATCAGAGCATTATAAAGAGGAATTAGATCAATAGTATAAACTCTACCGACCTATATCACAAGAACGATCCATATGTAGCACAGAGGACTAAGAAGAGTGGGGTGCCTGGACGACGCGTCACCGCTAGAAGCCGATACATATAAGACCAAAATCAGTTACAATAATTAAAGATAAGGAAAAATAAAAGATAAGGAAGTTAAAGATAAGAGGTAAAGCGTAAAGGGTAGAGTCTAGAGGTAAGGATAAAATAAAGATAACAATAAAGTGATGATAATATTAGAAAATATAAAAAAATAATAAAAAATAATAAAAATAAAAATGAGAATAAAATATGAGAATAAAAGGTGATAAAAATAAAGATAAAAATAAAAATCAAACATAAAATATAACACATTATATAATCAATGCAAATAAATGCAAACAAATGTAGTTGTAGACAGTAAAAGATTTCAGAGGTGACAGTTTAAGAATAATATTAACGAAAGTGAATGATGTAGGCAGAGTCAGATATAGCGGGAGCCAGATAAAGCGATCATATAGTGGAATTCCATGTAGCCATCACAGTATGGCAACAAGTGTTATAGGTGGCGTTCAAATGCAATTTATCTGTGTGGTTCACAGAACATATAGGTCGCCAAAGCAAAGCGTAGTGGAGACAGGTGAAAGCAATCATCATGGATATCAGTAGAATATAACGTTTACGTGTGTCTGTTCGCGTATAAGTCTACATAAACCTACGTACATACGCACACACTCATATATATATATATATATATATATATATATATATATATATATATATATATATATATATATACATACATGTATCCACGTGTTCCATTCGTCCGTGTTACCCCTTACGATTACAATACCATCCACTCTAGTCTCATGTTGGGATCAATACTTCCGCATCATAGGTGTGGGGTTGTGAGTCCATGCAAATCCTAAGTTTCCCAGCATACCACGTTCTCATATAACTGCTCTGCTTTCAAATATTGAGCTAATTAAATACTATCATAAATTCGACAGGACGCCTGTATCTTATACACACGTTCTGGTGTCTAAACATAATATATATATATACAGGTATATTATTATTTCCTCGTATTTTTAATTTGATAAATAGCTCTGATTATTGATTTATTTTAATTATTTTGATTATTTTAACTCTTTCGGCCATCGAGAAAAACTTGTTGGGGCGGACACCACACACATTTACATACGAATATGTTTGTGTATTTCACTATTATATTGTCTCAATCTCCCCCTTGGTTGAGTTAACCAAGGAGTGTAGTAACTGCTTTTTTTAGCAAATACGTTACTCGCTCACTGTCCACCTTTACTATCATTCTGTGACCACTGTATCACGTGTTAATTTTTCCCTCCACCTCTCGTTAATTTCTCACGCGTCAAGAAACAGTCTTTTTTTTAGCGGTCTCTTGATAAGCCGTATCAACCCCACAGCGATGATACATTTTTATAATGCAGATACCGGTGTAAACGGATTCGGTGAAACTGCAGTTGGGACTTTAAAGAAAAAATAGGTATATTTTTGTCTATTGATTCCTCGTAATTTTAATTTTATATATATATAGTTATATATATATATATATATATATATATATATATATATATATATATATGTACGTTATTCCGGGTTGAATCGGAGGTAACCACAGTAAGTAAGGTACTCAATACATTGCAGAGTATAAAAATTTAATATAGATGAGATTCTACAGGACTAGAACTGTTTCATTCTTTAGAAATCATCAGGAATCCCTGAGATTCCTGATGATTTCTAAAGAATGAAACAGTTCTAGTCCTGTAGAATCTCATCTATATATATATATTTATTAAAATAACAGATTAAAGTTTAAGCAAAGAATCGCTGCTTTCACCCTTAACGGGATCTTCTGAAACTAAAAAAGTCAATCTGTGAACGCAGAAACAAATATTTCAAAAAACGTTGCAACCGGAGGAAGACAGGAAGACGATACTTTGGTTCGTGGAAACGTTCCCTGGCAAAGAACGGGAAAAAACGAACATAATGAGTCATTATTTGGAGCGGTGAAAAACAATTACACGCAAAGACAAAACCACGTTTATGGTATAAAAGAAGTCGTAGACTAATATTCTATCAGGTGGTTCATACAGACGTTCTCTGGCAATGAACGAAAAAAACGAAGATAATACGTCATATGTGTTGCGTGGAGAACAATTGCACGCAAAGACAAAACCACGTAAATGGTATAACTGAAGTCGTAGACTAAAATTCTAACTAGGAAACCGAATGATTCTCGGCTTCAGAGTTAAGAATAAAATAAATAAAATACAGAGGTAATTGAAATTAAAAAAATACATACACGCATCCATATACGTACATACGCAAGCATACGCTAAAACATTCGCCATCGGTATACAATACACGAACGTACACAAAAAAACCCGCACGCACATACAGAACCCAGGCAACGCATGTACCCGCACACATACGAATGTATACACCAAATACATATAAAAATATATATTAAAAATATATATATATATGTGTGTGTGACTGTGCGTGTATACATATAATTAAAAATAAACGTATATAAATAAATAAATACGTATATAATGCGTGCACACACATACCTACATGTAAATACACATATTTTCGGAGACTACGTCAACCAAAACACAAAGTACACATATACACACACCCTACATACGTACGAACCCGCATACTCACACAGACGCAAAACTCGCGTATACACATAACCAAATGCATATGTACCAGAATATATAATATATACGCCATAACATATACAATGAAATATACGTACGAGAAACTATACGTACCTTCACAAAACAAACAAGTAATATATACTTACCTATACAAATAAGCAATGGTATAAACATAACATATACTTAGCTACCACATCAAGACGTAAAATATCTGCGTATAGTTCGTACTATCCGTTAGGGTATAATGTTGGGCTGTAATACAGGAAAGTTTTATGCAATTTATGTTTACAAGCCGACACATAAATATAGTAAAATCTTTAATAGAAATACCATTAAAATGTCTTACTCTACGACTCCTAACCTTGCACATAACATCACAGCTTCAAATTTAGCTAAACTACCTAGCCGTAGGAACACGTGCAACCCTATAGCTAGTACTAACCGGAATTGTAGGAATCGGGTTGACTGCCTCCTATCCGGGAAATGCCTCTCTAGTAACATTGTCTACAAATGTAAGGTTGAAACACCCACGTCCCGTAGGGCCTACATAGGGTTAACCGCTAATAGATTCAAGCAGCGTCTTTACATGCATACCCATTCTTTTCTTAACCCTTTTAAGAAGGAATATGACGTCACTTTCAGCTTATATCTGGAGTCTAAAAGACAACCACACCCAATATAAGTTACACTGGGAGATCCTAGCTTAGGCTAGATTGTATAACGGAAATAAAAGACCATGTGACCTCTGCGCCGCTGAGGCTCTGGAAATACTCTACGCCAAAGACCACATCTTAAAAAAAAATTTGAGGCAATTTCGGCTTGTAAACATAAATTGCACAAAACTTTCCTGTATTACAGCCCTACATTATACCCTAACGGATAGTACGAACAATACGCGGATATTTTACGTCTTAGTGTGGTAGCTAAGTATATGTTATGTTTATACCATTGCTTATTTGTATAGGTAAGTATATATTACCTGTTTGTTTTGTGAAGGTACGTATACTTTCTCGTACGTATATTTCATTGTATATGTTATGGCGTATATATTATATATTCTGGTACATGTGCATTTGGTTATGTGTATGCGCGAGTTTTGCGTCTGTGGGAGTATGCGGGTTCGTACGTATGTAGGATGTGTGTATATGTGTACTTTGTGGTTTCGTTGACGTACGCCTCCGAACATATGTTTATTTACATTCGTATGTGTGTGCGCGCATTATATACGTATTTATTTATTTATTTATATACGTTTATTTAATTATATGTATACACGCACAAACACACACATATATATATATATTTTATATATTTTATATATTTTTTTATGTGTATTTGGTGTATACATTCGTATGTGTGCGGGTACATGCGTTGCGTGGGTTCTGTATGTGGGTGCGGGTTTTTTTGTGTACGTGCTTGTAATTTATACCAATTGCGAGTGTTTTCGCGTATGTCTGTGTATGTACGTATATGGATGCGTGTATGTATTTTTTTAAATTTCAATTACCTCTGTATTTTATTTACTTTATTCTTAACTCTGATGTCGAGAATCAGTCGGTTTCCTAGTGAGAATTTTAGTCTACGACTTCAGTTATACCATTTACGTGGTTTTGTCTTTGCGTACAATTGTTCTCCCGTTCCATATAATGACGTATTATCTTCCTTTTTTCCGTTCGTTGCCAGAGAACGTCTCCATGAACCACGAAATAGAATATTAGTCTACGACTTCTTTTATACCATATACGTGTAATTGTTTTTCACCGGTGCAAATAATGACGTATTATATTCGTTTTTTTCCCGCTCTTTGCCAGGGAACGTTTCCACGAACCAAAGAATCGTCTTCCTGTCTTCCTCTGGTTGCAACGTTTTTTGAAATATTTACTTCTGCGTTCACAGATTGACTTTTTTAGTTTCAGAAGATCCCGTTAAAGGTGAAAGCAGCGATTCTTTGCTTAAACTTTAATCTGTTATTTTAATAAATATTTGCTCTACGGTTCTTATATATTTGATATATATTTATCCTTATCGAGCCCTCTTTGGAATTTAGTCTTCAAACTTATTACTATTCCTATATATATATATTGTATTAATTATATATATATATATATATATATATATATATATATATATATATGTATGTATATATATAATCTACGTAATCATATGCGGTGGCTGTCGACCTAACTATATAGGACAGACGGGTGTGGCATTACGCAAAAGAATGACCATTCATCGTCAACAAATCCGAGACGTAAACACAAGGAAAATGCCCTTAATTAGCCACATTGCAGATTATGCAGCAACGACTCTACCCAACTTTAACCCCCCCCCCCTTTACATTATATACTTTATATACTTTATATACTTTATATACTTTATATACTTTATATACATTATGTACTTTATATACTTTATATACATTATATACTTTATATACTTTATATACATTATTTACTTTATAAACTTTATATACTTTATACACATTATATACTTTATATACTTTATATACTTTATATACTTCATATACTTTATATACAATATATACTTTATATACTTCATATACTTTATATACTTTATACACATTATATACTTTATATACTTTATATACTTCATATACATTATATACTTTATATACTTTATATACTTTATAAAACTCTTTTTTAAAATAACTGTCCCCCTCATTTTTTCAATAATGTCATTTTAAGAATCAAAGAAAGAAAAAAAAGGAAAACAGACCCTAAAATATATTTTCCGTGCTAGTTCCAACTTCTCATTTTCTCTCTCTCTCTCTCTCTCTCTCTCTCTCTCTCTCTCTCTCTCTCTCTCTCTCTCTCTCTGTATATATATATATATATATATATATATATATATATATCATCATCATCGGTTAACGTCCATATTCCACGCTTGCATGGGTTTGGACGGTAGTTTTCCCACTTGAGGCAAGAGTGGTTGTCTTGCTCGCATAGGACTGTCTGGCGGGTTTTTTACGGCTGGAAGCCCTTCCTAACACCAACCACATTTACAGTGTGGAACTGGGAGGTTTTTATCGTGTTACCTACACGGCCACATTACAGCGTGGAGTGTGTGTTTTTGTCGTGACACCTACACGACAGTAGTAGGTTTCACTTTGTACTTAGGTAAGGCGGGTCTTCTCTATTACTGTGTAACGCCAAAGATCTCGGTCCAGTGACATTGTCTTGGAGAGGTGTAAGTGTGTGAGGTCGGAATTTATCAAGTAGTCCCAGGTTTTTCTGGGTCTGCCTACTCCGTGGCTACCGTCTATTTTTATTGCCCTGCACTTTTTTTTATACAGCTGTCGTCTTTCATGCGCATCACGTGACCATACCAACGTAGTCTTCTCTCGAGTAAACAACATCTGATCCCTCTTATTTCTAATTTTTCCCTTAGTTCGTTTATGCTTTGCCGTTCACGTATATTACTATTACACATCCAGCGGAGCATGCAAGCTTCGTTCCTCTCCAGTCTGCGTATATCCTCTGCACACAATGCCCAAGTCTCACTGCCATGCAACATTGCTGTTCGCATGCAGGCATCATACATCCTACCTTTCATTTTTAGGGGGAACACTTTAGCGGCTAATAGTGGTATAAGCTCTCTGAACTTTTTCCATCCAGTTCTGACTCTCGCTACTGTACTTTCAGAGCACCCTCCCCCACTGCTGATTTTGTCACCCAGGTAACGGAAGCTGTCCACTATTTCTATAGAACCATCTGTGCAATGGAATGAGCTAGTATTTTGTGGGCACTTGCTGCTACTTATTGCACCAGAGCACCGGCCACATATAAAATCTATGTTCTTAGTTAGCTTACCTGTGATCCCACTACATCTTTTATGCACCCATACTTTGCATTTGGGACATAAAATGGAGTTTCTACCTACTCCTTTCCTACACACTGAGCATGGCTATTTCCCGGATGGGACCGGTGCCCTATTTTCTTTCCTACAAACTAGAACTTTAGTCTTAGACAGGTTAATTTTAAGGCCTTTTGCTTCTAGGCCATGCTTCCATGTTTGGAATTTCTTCTCTAGTTCAGCCATTGATTCAGCTATGAGCGTTAGATCATCTGCGTATAGGAGTTCCCATGGGCAGCCGGTCTTGAACTCCACTGTTATAGCCTGAAGGGCAATAATAAATAGTAAGGGGCTAAGAACGGAGCCCTGATGAACACCAACTTTTACGCTAAACTCTTCACTATATTCGTTGTTAATTCTAACCTTGCTGACTATTTCTTTATACATGGCTTGTATAGCTCTCACAAGCCATTCATCAACACCTAGTTTTCTAAGAGCCCACCAGATAATGGAACGGGGGACTCTATCAAAGGCTTTCTCCAAGTCGACAAAAGCTAAGTATAGGGGTTTACTTTTAGCTAGGTACTTCTCCTGTAGTTGTCGTACAATGAAAAGAGCGTCTGTGGTACTTTTACCTGACACAAACCCGAACTGCATTTCATCTAGATCAATTCTCTCTCTGATTAGTTGCGCTATTACTTTTTCTGTGACCTTCATGACTTGGTCGATTAATTTAATGCCTCTATAGTTACTCCTATCTATGGCATCTCCTTTACCCTTGTAGCAGTTAATGATGATGCTGTTACGCCAGTCCTTCGGAACAACCCCATTCTGTATGACTTGGTTTACTATCCGGGTGACCATAGTGTGTCACACCGTTCCAGATGCTTTCGGCATTTCAGCAACTATTTCCGAAGGCCCAGCCGCCTTACCCGTCTTCATATCTTTGATTGCCTTACTTATTATACTACCTTCGACTAACACTGCTGGTCCCTCTATTGGGTCGATGTGGGGGAGACTGTCTTTCTCCCATTTATTCTCCTCATTTAGTAGCCTTTCGTAGTGACACTTCCAAGCTATCTTCTTATCAGCGTCAGTGATGGCAAGTACACCAACATCATTAAGGACACACTTCTCCCCGACAATATCACGGTTTTCCTTGACACATTGCCTAGCAATCCTGAACACCTCACGTTTTGGGTCCTCGCGTTGTAGAACATGCTTGAACTTCTCTCCTCTGCTTCCCTTCTTGCGAAGTACACTTGTCTGCTTGATATATCTGTGTGCGTGTGTGTGTAAATACATATATGTACAAACATACATTCATACATATGTGTATGTATATACATGGATACACACACACACACAAACACACACACACACACACACACACACACACACACACACACACACACACACACACACACACACACACACACACACACACACACACACACACACACACACACACACATATATATATATATATATATATATATATATATATGTGTGTGTGTGTGTGTGTAAAAGGTAAACAGAAATAACAACACAATCGGTAGAGTATATGGAAGGAATATATTAGGTTAACGCTTGAAATAGCAGGAAGAGGGTCTTAACATTTTGGACGCTAGTCCTTCGTCAGAAAAAAGAATGAGAAATAAGATAGATTGAAGGGACGGGCGGGTTTTAATTGGAAAAAATGTTTTTAGAGAAAAGTAACAGGTCCATTCATGTTGACATCTCTTGGAAAACTCTTGATGCTGGCGTTTTGTGTATGATATATTTTTTTAGAAAAGGGAATGTAAGAGCACGTCTACTCGAAATGGAAAAATATCCGTTTTTTATAAAGAGCTATATTCGTGCGTATGCCTGTGTGTCTGTCTGTGTGTGTGTTATACGTCCGTACGCAGCTAAGAGGATATATGTGTGTGTGTGTGCTTGTAAGTACGAAGCTATGAGCAAAAATATGTTAATATAAGGGTGTGTGTGTGTATGTATACAGAGCTGTGAAGGGAAAAATGGAGTGTGAATATTATGCAAGAAGTGACGGGGTGGGGGCTCAGAAGAGGGTGCGGAAGGAATGGACGGTATGTCGCCGGAGTGGTAGGATGATGGGGTGGTAGGTGAGAGGGAAAGGAAGGCAGATGTTGGGAGGGTGCTGGTGGGGTGAGAGGGCTGTGGAACGGTCTGTTTCACGGGCGCAGGTGAGAGCAGCTTGGATCAGGGTTGGGGCATATCCACGTGGATGAAGCGGGAATCCATGTGAAGGGAATGGGTTTCGAATCGTGGTCCTTGCTACAGAGCCGACGAAGATGGGGGAATTGGGAATAGGGTATGGAGTGTTTGGTGTGGGTTGGATGAGAGGAGGTGAAGTCGGCGTAAAAGTGGGAGTCAGTCGGTTTATAGAAGATGGAAGTAGAGAGGGTGTGGTGAGAGTGATTGATAGATAGAGACACACACACACATATGGAGCTAGATAGAATGAGAGAGCAGTATTTTATTCATCGGTCTTGGTCTAAAACTATGTTCCTGTAACATGTTTTAATGATAGAGATTGTTTGTTTTCTAATATCAAGAGACAGCTAATCTACTTGAATGCCTGCATTAACCCGAATTTCTAAAACGAAATCCATACGATTGAGACGATAACTCTAACAATAGAAATTGCTGATATTTCACATTCGATACAAGACGCAGTCTTGTCAATCCTATAATGGATAAAATAACAACAATTACAAAACTATATAAATCTATATAACACATATGTCAAAATAGCTTTTCATCTGTCGTTTTCACAATAAAGTTCTGAAGATATTGAAATATTTTACATAACATAGATATGTTCAATCAATATCGGGTTGGATAAGACTCGTGGATTATAGGTTTTAAATACGTTTTATCAATTGACAATTAATAAAGTATATTTGATACAATGAATGGAATTATTTATGTAGTTTGGCGGCTTCCTTGTTATGATGTGAAAGTATGCTGTTATTTTAAAGAATTTAATGTAAAGTGTTTGCCTGGTTACAGAGGTAGAATATGTTTGATCATATATCTGTCGATACAGGAGGCCAAACAAGAATAACACTGCAGTAAGTCCTGTCCTGATTTCAAACCTGTTACATGTAAGCCGTTTGAAAATATCTGGTTTCAATTTTGAACAAATTATATTTTTACGTCTACACCATCGGTGCAAGCAATATTTTAAAGATATAAATGACATGGGTAAATTCCACACTAACATTATTGTCAATCCGTGTAAATCAAATGATGTGTAACCAAGTAAGGTTTTGTTATAAAACTGATTTGATTCGTTGGTGCAATAATAGTTTCAAGTGTGGCACAAGGCCAGCAATTTGAAGGGAAGGTTAAATCAACCTACGCTCTACTGATTATACTGCCAACACACCACCGTCTAACGCTTTAATCATCCGCCAATTCTCACCTTCGACTGTTATCTAATTATCGACAACGAAAGTTCGAATGACAAAAGTTTATTTCAGCACTGTCGGAACTCAGATGGAGGGGAACGGAACTTATTGACATTTTAACAACTGTGACAGTTCTCTGTGTTGTGGTCATAACTAGAACGCATTTAATAATAGTTTCTGATTGAAGCACAAGGACAACAATTTTGGGGGGGGTGTGGGGTTCAGAGGAAAGTCATTTAAATCAACGCATCACAGGCGTTTTAATTTATCGACCCCGTAAGAGGCAGGATTTGAACTGAGAACGTAAAGGATCGTAACTATATGCCACAAAGTATTTTGTCCGGAACTCTAACTTTTAAACCATTCCACAGCCCTTGGAATGCATTGAATCATAAATCTGTTTCCTTGTTCAGAGATTGTCTGAGAATAAAGAACAACTCAGTGGCAAGTACGTGCAGCTAGTAAGTCTAATGTCATGAAACTATAAAAGAATTGGCGCTGAATATTATATGGCTTACATGATAACATAAGATCTTCTATCCCTTTCATTGTAGTTTTAGATTTCCTGTCCATTCAATCAACGTCAATGCAATACTTTATACAGATGTATATATAATTCGTCTTATAAACGACATCTACTATAGATATAAACAATGAAAGATAACCCTATATGAGACATGCTTGCACGAAATACTTTATTTCAAATATATCGCATCACAGGTTTCTTCTTCTTCTTCTCTCTCCCTTCCTCTCTCTTTCTTGTCGTATATCTATATGTATATATTAATTTGTATATATACAAACATATATACATACAACATACATATACACTCAAATACACACACGCGCGCGCACATACGCACACACACACACACACACACACACACACACACACACACACACACACACACACACACACACACACACACACACATATATATATATAAAACAATACCTTTGTATAAGTTCGAATGATACATTATCAATAGTATTTCTTACATAACTGGATATGTGTTCTGTCTTGTTTTGTGTGTCTTTATAATATTATTTCATTTGCAGATACATTGTCAGTATCTTTAATAAAATATGAGTATATATACATTCAAATATATATATATATATATATATATATATATATATATATATATATATATGTATATATATATATATATATATATATATGAATAAAGTTAGTCCTTCATCAATGATCTTCCAGCCTTCATTGGTATTTCATCGCTTTAAAGACCATATACCTCCTGTTGGTGCGAGCAACGGCTAAAGAAAGTCGCTGGGACACGTAAATAAGGGAAACGAGCGAGACCGTAAACAATCAAAGATGGTAATGCAACGAAAAGTGAGGAAGAAAGAGCCAAGTCCCAGATTTCTGTGAATATAAGTTCGGTGAAATCGTGAACGAGAGAGAATAAAGACCATCAAATCTAGTTGAAATGTGAGCAAGGAAGGAATTCCGCACAGGTCAAACGGGAGGAAGAAGGAGTCTAGTCCCTGAATTCCGTATATATATATATATATATATATATACATATATATATATATATATGTAGTATTATCATATATGCATATATATATATATATATATATATATATATATATATATATATATATATATATATATATAGAGGATATACGCAGACTAGAGAGGAACGAAGCTTGCATGCTCCGCTGGATGTGTAATAGTAATATACGTGAACGGCAAAGCATAAACGAACTAAAGAAAAAATTAGAAATAAGAGGGATCAGATGTTGTTTACTCGAGAGAAGGCTACGTTGGTATGGACACGTGATGCGCATGAAAGTCGATAGCTGTATAACAAAGTGCAGGGCAATAAAGATAGACGGTAGCCACGGAATAGGCAGACCTAGAAAAACCTGGGACGAGCTGATAAACTCCGACCTCACACACTTACACCTCTCCAAGACAATGTCACTGGACAGAGACCTTTGGCGGTACTCAGTAATAGAGAAGACCCGCATTACCTAAATACATAGTAAAACCTGCTACAGTCAGTAGGCATCTCTAACAAAATACCCCCCCCCACACACACACACACCCACACCCCATCCACACCGCCCCCTTCTATGTAAAGTTATGTTGGTGCCACACCATCCAGGCCGAAACAAATGAGATCGTGTAGGTGTCACGACAAAAAAACACACAGTCCACGCTGTAATGTGGCCGTGTAGGCAACACGGTAAAAACCTCCCAGACCCACACTGTAAATGTGGTTGGTGTTAGGAAGGGCATCCAACTGTAGAAAACCTGCCAGACAGTCCTATGCGAGCAAGACAATCACTCTTGCCTGAAGTGGGAAAACCCCCGTCCAAACCCATGCAAGCGTGGAACACGGACGTTAAACGTTGATGATGATGATGATGATGATGATGATGATGATATCTATCTATCTATCTCTCTCTCTCTCTCTCTCTCTCTATATATATATATATATATATACACATATATATATATATGTAGTATTATCATATATGCATATATCTATCTATCTATCTATCTATCTATCTATCTATCTATCTATCTATCTATCTATCTATCTATATAAGTTATAGCAAGATGTTAGCTGCCGATAGGAATAGAAACGAGAAAGAATTAACAGGTAAATTAGAAGAGGCAATCAAGAGCGAAGATGTGGCCAGAGTGCTGGCATCGAGGACGGCCTTGAACCAGTTTTTCGATGCAAAGCACGAAGGCTGCGTCATTCGAAGTAAAATACGTGCTCTAGGTAATGAGGGGGCCAAAGCCGTTGGATGGGCCCGCGTGACAGAAGCTAAGAGTGGAAATCGATCCACCATCCGGTCGTTGCAAGACGAAGATGGACGGGTGATCCGGGAGCCTAAGCAGATGTGCGAGGCCTTTCAAAGGCACTTTGCCCGATTGTTCGGGGGAGGCGAGGGTCCAGACGGGGGCGTGGATTTCGGTCCATACCTCGACGGCCTGCCGCGTCTCTCGAACGAAGAGGCAGAGTCCTGCGAGGGACCAATCTCGGCTGATGAGATCGGAGATGCGCTGAGCCAATGCAGCAGACGCAAATCTCCAGGTCTCGATGGTATACCTTACGAACTTTATTTAGCAATGCCGGTCTTCTTCTCCGAACTCCTCGAAGCGGTCTACTGCAATTGGCAGCAGAACGGGAGAATTCCTTGTTCTGTAGCCAAGGGCGTAGTCACGCTGGTGAGGAAGGACGAGAACAAGGGGGATAATATAAATAATTTTCGGCCCATAACCCTGCTAAACACAGAGTTAAAGATTTTGGCCAAGGTGTTAGCAAAGAGGTTGACGCTTGTCGTGGGAGGCCTGGTGGGAGATGCGCAGACATGTGCTATCCCATCCAGGTCCATTCACGATAACCTCCACCTCATGTGATACATCATAGAGAGGGTTGGCAACAAACCCGGCTTCGGTGGGGCCCTGATCAACTTAGATCAGTCTAAGACCTTCGATAGGGTCGACCATGGTTACCTGGATGCGGTGCTAGCGGCGGCTGGGTTCGGTCCTGTTTTCAGAGGCTGGATCACTGCCCTACATAGCAACCACATCTGTTCTAGGATCAAGGTGAACGGCTACCTTTCGAAGCCGTTCGAAATCACACGATCCATTCGACAGGGGTGCCCTCTCTCCTCCCTTCTGTACGTATTGACTCTCGAGCCTTTACTGAGGAAGTTGGAGTTGTTGCAGGGTATCCCCCTGGAACCAGGATTGAGCAAAGCGGTGTCGGCCTACGCCGATGACGTAACAGTAATGGTATCGACCGACTCGGAGATCGAGGCGATCGGTACCTTACTGGAGGAGTACGAAAGGTTGTCAGGAGCGAAACTGAACCGGGAAAAATCCATCGGGCTGCAACTCGGAACGTGGAGAGGCAGACCGATGCCTCCTGACGGTGTCGTCGGACACTGGACGGAGGGCCCGGTAAAGTTGCTTGGGGTCTGGTTTGGACCGGACCTCCAGGTGGAAAAGAACTGGAACGAGGTTACGAACAAGGTGTTTGCACTAACCCAGAAGTGGGCCAAGTGTAAGCTGTTCCTAAAAGGGCGGGCGGAGGTGGCGAACATTTACATAGCGTCCGTCACTTACTACCGCCTGACTGTCGTGCCTTGCCCTAAGGAAACACTCACCACCATGGAACGCATGCTCTTCCAATTTCTTTGGAAGAAGCGTCCTCCTATGGTGAGAAGATCCATCTGCTGCCAACAACCTTCGAAAGGAGGGCTGGGGATGCCGTGGTTGATGATGCGTAGGCACGCATTAAGGCTACGGCACCTACAGGTATTCCTCACTGGTCAACCGGTGTGGGCTCCGTTCGTGAAACGAGCCTTTCCGAGACTCGTCTCGCTCACCGAGCTACAGTCATGGGTCAAGCAAAGATCCGGAAAACTGGGAGACTGGCACACTGAGTGTGCTCAGGCGCTCAGGGCTCTCTGGCAAGCGGGCCAGGCCATCGGTGGAGAATCCACCTCAGCATTCTATAGAGGGCTGGTGGCTAGCAGGGGCGATGACACCCTTGGAGAGTCGCTGGACATGGAAGAAGACGAACTGGCCAGCCTGTTCGGTAGGACTTTCGGCCCAGGACCAATGGACAACTTCCAGAAGTCACTGGCCTGGCAGTGCTACCGGGGGGCTCTACCCGTTCGAGAGAGGCTCTACAGACACGGGCGCCGGGGCAGGGATCCCTCAAAAAAGATTTGCCCTAGATGCGTGCGTCACGAAGAAACCGTTGTGCACGCATTGGTGCAATGTCCGGGCGTGGCTGATCTGTGGGGCTACGCCGAACAACTGCTGTCGCGGGTGGCGCCGATTAAATTGACCGCCGAGTCCGTGATGACAATCAAACCGCCTCCCCTCTTCACAAAGGAAGCAAAGGCGGTTTTTCTGTGCGTAATAGCCATGTTGAAAGAGGTTGTTTGGTGGACACGATTGAAAGGTCTGAGGTCAGGCAACTTCCTCTCTGGTCATAGTCTGGTCTACTTCTTCCGATATCACTTCGGAAGAAGGATAAGAATGGAGAGAGAGGTGCTTGGCCACAGGCAGTTTTATGAAAGGTGGGTGATAGTGGCGAGAATGGCTCGTGTAAATGGGCCTTCTCTGTATACCATCCTGTAGGTAAAGAAGTAAAGGAGAGGGGAGCACCTTCTCCATGTGCTCCCCGGGCAAAGGATTGCACACTTTTTCGGGGGTGTGTGCAACCACCATCACGTCCCCTCCCTTTTGAGGTTATTTTCGATTATTTTCATGTTACACCCTTTTTACTCGATTATATGTAAACTCCCCCTTTGTATTTGTCCCTTCTTTTTATGCCTTTATGGTAAATAAAGAAATCTATCTATCTATCTATCTATCTATATATATATTTATATATATATATATATATATATATATATATATATATATATATATATAACGAAGGAAATGTGGTAAGGAACCAGGTGGACCATAACGCACCAAAGTACTCAATACTTAGGGTAGTAGAGTGGGTAATAGGAACAAGAAAGACCCCGAAGGCTGAGCTCAGGCCGTTTCGACGGCTAATTCTGGACTGAGTCCAGAATTAGCCGTCGAAACGGCTTGAGCTCAGCCGTCGGGGTCCTACGTGTTCCTATATATATATATATATATATATATATATATATATATATATATATACGTTATTCCGGGTTGAATCGGAGGTAACCACAGTAAGTAAGGTACTCAATACATAGCAGAGTATAACAGTTTTAATATAGATGAGATTCTACAGGACTAGAACTGTTTCATTCATTAGAAATTCATTAGAGATTCCTGATGATTTCTAATGAATGAAACAGTTCTAGTCCTGTAGAATCTCATCTATATTAAAACTATATATATATATATATATATATAAGTATATTTTATTAGTAAAAACTAGTTTGTTTTTGCAGCGTTTCTCTCTATATTGGATGTTACAATTGCAATAACCTTCAATAGAGGTAATATTAGAAATGACGTAGAATCCAACTGATAGAATTGAGAGAATGGCTTTGAGAGAAAATTCGTGATTTTCAACTTGATATGTAAAAGAATTCGTTGCCTGTGATTATGAAATATATATGAATAGCATGAATGGATTTAATCATTCACATATACACACATGTAAACCAGCATAGAGACACATAAAATAATACACACACTGTCTCTCTCTCCCTCTCTCCCTCTCTCACCTCTCTCTCTCTCTCTCTCTCTCTCTCTCTCTCTCTCTCTCTATATATATATATATATATATATATATATATATATATATATATATATATATATATATATATATATCACACACACACTGTATGACAGACAATAGGAATGCATGGCTTATCACCTCTGATGTAAATCAATTGTAAACTAGAGATACAGTATAGTTTACATGTAATTTAATGGAAGTGATACAGTTACAACTGTAAGAACAAAACAATATTGATTTTCTGAGAGGGATTAAGTGATATCTATAACCTAATCATTGGAAGTAGAATCTAAGACCAGTGCGTATGTATGTGTGTGCATATATGTGTCTGTGGATGTGTGAGTGTGCGTATGTGTGTGAGTACATGTATGCCTTTGTGTATGTGAATTGTAAAACTGAAGTGGGGTGATTTGTTGAGCCACAAGGTGTTTCAACAAATGGACAGCTAGATTTCAACCAAGTACCAGTTTTTGGCTTTTATCCGGCCGAAGGAGTAATTCCACCCTCCAGTAACATAAAATGATGTAAGACTACAGACAGGTTTCATTAGTTTATATATCATGAGGGACCCTGGTCCCTGACAGTGAAACGTTAATCATGATTGTGTAGAACAAACTAGAGAGCACAAATGTCAAACAAGAAACAGTTGTTGGTTTTAAACCGGAGAATAGTTTACGTCTACCCTCCAATAAGAGTATATATACAATGAAGGCCCAGGGCCTGATTTTAGAATATTTGACTCTCGATCGCCGTGGATTCAAAAGCGGGTCCGGTTACTGAAACGAATCTTGAGCAAGACATTTCATTCCATGTAGGTACCTGTAACATATATAGAGATATGTATAAACATATAAATATATATATATATATATATATATAATTATATATATATATAATATATATATATATAATATATATATATATATATATAACGAAGGAAATGTGGTAAGGAACCAGGTGGACCATAACGCACCAAAGTACTCAATACTTGAGGTAGTAGAGTGGGTAATAGGAACTAGTAAGACCCCGACAGCTGAGCTCAAGCCGTTTCGACGGCTAATTCTGGACTAAATGAAAATTTATCCTGGTATTTAAATAGCCGATCTTCTCAAGGGGTAATTCCATATATGGTCAAAGTGATTGTCAAAAATCAGTAGTAATTCTGTGGTTGCAAATTAGTAGGGGAGATGGTGGCTAAACCTGCCAGTAGGAGAAAGAGGGGAGGGGGTGGAGTAGACCCAATCAAGCGTTGGTAGTGCCAGCTACAGCTGGGCATGAGGTCAAAGAAGATACAGGGGAGGGGGAGGGGGAGGAAGTCGGAACGGTAGGTAGAACAATGGGGTGTAGAAATAGGAAAGAAAAAATACTGAGAGTGAAGAAAAGCAAATAAGTGTAAAGAAAAAAGTAAAGTAAATTAAATTCTACGACCTAGGTGTCAGGTTATTGTTAGGCGAGAATAAAATAAATAAAGAAAGAAAGAAGTAAATAAATAAATAAATAAATAAATAAGGAAATAAGTAAAAGAACTAGGTGGGACGAAATAGGCAAGGACCCTTTTAAGAGGTATAAGTACGTAAATGATACGGTGACGGGTCAACAAAAGGGGCCAAAATACTAAAGAGACTACCACGAAATAAACAATAAAGGTTTCCATCCCGGGCCAGCAACGACCCAGTGCAGCAAAGTGAACTTGTACGAGATAATAATTCTGAGTCCCGAGAAAAGAATTTTTTTCTCGGGACTCAGAATTATTATCTCGTACAAGTTCACTTTGCTGCACTGGGTCGTTGCTGGCCCGGGATGGAAACCTTTATTGTTTATTTCGTGGTAGTCTCTTTAGTATTTTGGCCCCTTTTGTTGACCCGTCACCGTATCATTTACGTACTTATACCTCTTAAAAGGGTCCTTGCCTATTTCGTCCCACCTAGTTCTTTTACTTATTTCCTTATTTATTTATTTATTTATTTATTTACTTCTTTCTTTCTTTATTTATTTTATTCTCGCCTAACAATAACCTGACACCTAGGTCGTAGAATTTAATTTACTTTACTTTTTTCTTTACACTTATTTGCTTTTCTTCACTCTCAGTATTTTTTCTTTCCTATTTCTACACCCCATTGTTCTACCTGCCGTTCCGACTTCCTCCCCCTCCCCCTCCCCTGTATCTTCTTTGACCTCATGCCCAGCTGTAGCTGGCACTACCAACGCTTGATTGGGTCTACTCCACCCCCTCCCCTCTTTCTCCTACTGGCAGGTTTAGCCACCATCTCCCCTACTAATTTGCAACCACAGAATTACTACTGATTTTTGACAATCACTTTGACCATATATGGAATTACCCCTTGAGAAGATCGGCTATTTAAATACCAGGATAAATTTTCATTTAGTCCAGAATTAGCCGTCGAAACGGCTTGAGCTCAGCTGTCGGGGTCTTACTAGTTCCTATATATATATATATATATATATATGAAAAAGAACACAAGAGCGTCTACAACATCAACAGATTTTTATTGGCTTACAATGTTTCTTCCTTACGTAACCGTAGGATTCGTCAGAGCTATAAAAGGGGTTTGATGGTGTTATGGACTCTACCAACCAAACATTCAAGAACAAAGAGTAAAGAGAGTAAAGAGCAAAAGTAGGGGACGATAAGTCTAATTTTGGTGCGGGAGGGTGGCGTGTGGGTCCTTTTCTACTAGCTGCGGTCATATTCATTCCCGGGAGTCGGGTGGTTAGCTGAACCATAGATGGGGTGGCGTCGATAGTATGGTGCAGAGGGTGCGCAGAGGCGACACAAACACAAAGGGCATACAATATATATATATATATAGCGGAGGAGAAAGTACATGAGGTAATTAGAAATGGAAAAAGAGTAATAATAATAACCTATAATTAATAGTGTATAATAAGGCATGGGGAAGATTACACTATAATAAGGTATAAAAGTAAGAATAATGTGAACTATAAAGGAGGATAGAAGTGGAAATAATAAAGATAAAAAAATATATATAGAGAATATATAAAGAAATATAAGCGAATATTTGGAGGGGAAAACACAATGTAAAAAAACCCCGATTTTTTCAAATAATAATAAAAATATAATAATTATGGGGGGAGAAAACGGGATAGAGAAATATGATCAAGTGTGATTAGTTGAGAGAATATAAGATGATAATAGTTATGTCAAGTTTATACATCTTAATAATAAATAATCTGTGTATCAGAGTTGCAGAACCTTCAATTCACTTACGGGTTCAAGCCACGTGGCATGGTCCATTGTTTATCTGTGCGGTCATGCGCGTTTGTTTTTGACACCACAGCAGATGCACAAGTTCGTAAATTCCAATGCAGATAGAAATCTATTTTTGCTCACCCGGACATTGACGGAGGATCCAATATTCCTAGTTCAATATGTGTGTGGTGTTATTTTGGTCGCACAAATCAATCACTTGGTTCAATATTATGGAGTATGGTTTTCTGGTCTTCGTAACAGTGTCAGTGGTTGTATATCTGGAGATCACAAGGATCACAGTACTCCGGTTTGGTGTGATTATCGGTCATCCAGGTATGTTGTTGGTGGTTGGATTCAATTCTATTCGCCCGAACGTTGAACTTTGGTGTCGATAGGACATTAACGAGACAGGGTGAGATCGCATCTGTGGTACAAAACGGTACGCAAGGAAATTCTACGTACTAATTGTGGGGTTAATCGGTCAAGTCAGCAACTGACCGAAAATTCAGACAGGCATGACAGGCACATTTAGGTCGGCAGCTTCTTTATGTGTACGTGTATCCGACACACACAGACACATATTTATATGTATTTCAACTAAAAAAATGCAGTTGATTCCCCTATTGATATTATATCTGTGTTGCTCGGATGTGCATGCTGTGGTGTTCTGGTCGTGCATAGCATTCACTGTGTTTTGCCATTACCTTGGAATGTGATGTTATGGTCATCAATAGTCCGGAAAGCGTATTTCGCTCTTATATTGCGGAGAATGGTGTTCTGGTCCTCAGTAAACATTTAGGTCAGCAGGAGGGGTGGTAGTTCTCAGTTTCAACTTCGACAATACATATGTGTTACTCTGCATATCGTGCTCCTCTCAGAGAAGAGTATTATAGGAGGAATTCGTGCCACACACCACATATAGAGAGAATTTCTACAGAAAAGTATACATGCATATACACATACATACACACCTCATACACTTACACATACACACTCATACGCATACATACATATATTCACATACATGTCACATATACACACATACACACAATATAATACGCATGCATACAATATACATATATATATATACATACAATATACATGCATACAATGCACGCACACATGCGTGCATGCATGCACACACGCACGCACACCCACACATATGTCTGCGTGTGTGTGCGTGTGAGAGAGAAAAGGAGAATACACACACACACACACACACGCAAAAACACCAACCTTGTAGGGGACTGTACCACTCTTAGTGTACCTATCTATCTGGGTTACGGGTTGGGGGGGAACGGGGGAAGCTATAGTCTAGGTGGGGGTTGCGTGATATATGTTACGTCTATGTGCTAGGTTTAAAATAGAAGAAGAAACTCAGGATTTTGTGTTGGCAAGAGGAGAACATTTCCGATTTCCTGTTAAGCAGGTTCAGTTTAGAGTGTATTATGGCATGGCATTCCAGTAAACACAGGTCACAACTTCCGCTCTGCGGTCGGTATGGCGTGGATCTAGTAAGCTTCCTCCAAAAAAGTTTGTATGGGGTACTATTATTTTTTAAAAAGATGTATCCCGCCAGTGAGGTGGCATTCTTATGTCTATCGTGTCTAAATGTGAACATATGCGCGTTAAATCTAGTTTTAAATGTATTGGACGTTGCTCCTATATATGTTTTGGTAGAGTTGTGTGTGGTTACGTCACATGCATATACTATGTTTTTCATGAGGCAATCCCCCCTTAGGGGACAGTTACTACCCCGCCTACAATTGCAACTGCGGGTTCGATTAGTTAGCTTACCTACCGAAGTTTGGTTACTAGCATTATCACTAGGTGCCTCTATATCATTAGATGGCTCATTGATGCTATTATGTTGCCCATTTTCCAGTGTAGTCGGTTGCTGGTGGTTAACTGCCATTTTAATTGCTTCGAAGCCTTCCCTAGTTTTCCTAATATTCGTGCGTGCTAGGTGTGATGCGAGGTTAGGTGTGGTCGAATAGGATAATTTAATCACGTTTTTGTTAATTATGTTGCGATATCTATTGCCTGGTGGGAAGTTTTTTTCAAATAATGAGAAGAATACTCTGGGGAGGTTAGTGAGGACCTCAGAGTTAAAAGGTGGGTTAAAATACATGTTTTTCCTTCTTCTATTTTTCTTATCTGTGGGGTGAGTCTCGCTACTGTGCGTACTATTTTGTAGGGTTCCGTTATTATCGTTAGTGGCGTTGTCTGTTTTGCTTAAGCCCGGATGGTTTATATTCATGGCGTGATCATTTACTGTTTTAGAGTTGTGGTGAGGGACTCTAGTATTGTCTCTAATAGAATTAGAAAACTGTCCTGTAATGAGAGTATCTTCAACTCCAATGCAGAGTATTATGACAAGGCCCTAGCAGAATCTGGTTACGGGAGTAGATTATCATATATACATAAGGACTCTCAAACGATGAGTGTGAAACCTACCAACATAATCACACATAGTACGGCCACAAAGCCTAACCAACTTAGAGGCAAGAATAATAGTAAGAACCCTAATGGCGGTAACCCAGCTAAATGTAAACCACGTAAAGACACTCTAAACTGAACCTGCTTAACAGGAAATCGGAAATTTTCTCCTCTTGCCAACACAAAATCCTGAGTTTCTTCTATTTTAAACCTAGCACATAGACGTAACATATATCACGCAACCCCCACCTAGACTATAGCTTCTCCCGTTCCCCCCCCTAACCCGTAACCCAGATAGATAGGTACACTAAGAGTGGTACAGTCCCCTACAAGGATGGTGTTTTTGCGTGTGTGTGTGTGTGTGTGTGTATTCTCCTTTTCTCTCTCACACGCACACACACGCAGACATATGTGTGGGTGTGCGTGCGTGTGTGCATGCATGCACGCATGTGTGCGTGCATTGTATGCATGTATATTGTATGTATATATATATATGTATATTGTATGCATGCGTATTATATTGTGTATATGTGTGTATATGTGACATGTATGTGAATATATGTATGTATGCGTATGAGTGTGTATGTGTATGTGTAAGTGTATGATGTGTGTATGTATGTGTATATGCATGTATACTTTTCTGTAGAAATTCTCTCTATATGTGGTGTGTGGCATGAATTCCTCTTATAATACTCTTCTCTGAGAGGAGCACGATATGCAGAGTAACACATATGTATTGTCGAAGTTGAAACTGAGAACTACCACCCCTCCTGCTGACCCAAATGTTTACTGAGGACCAGAACACCATTCTCCGCAATATAAGAGCGAAATACGCTTTCCGGACTATTGATGACCATAACATCACATTCCAAGGTAATGGCAAAACACAGTGAATGCTATGCACGACCAGAACACCACAGCATGCACATCCGAGCAACACAGATATAATATCAATAGGGGAATCAACTGCATTTTTTTAGTTGAAATACATATGGATATGTGTCTGTGTGTATCGGACACACGTACACATAAAGAAGCTGCTGACCTAAATATACCTGTCATGCCTGTCTGAATTCCTAAGGGAATTGTCGGCCAGTTGCTGTCTTGACCGATTGTAGTACCAGTGGGTGAATCAATTGAGTTTTTTGAGTTGAAATACATATAAATATGTGTCTGTGTGTGTCGGACACACGTACACATAAAGAAGCTGCCGACCTAAATGTGCCTGTCATGCCTGTCTGAATTTTCGGTCAGTTGCTGACTTGACCGATTAACCCCACAATTAGTACGTAGAATTTCCTTGCGTACCGTTTTGTACCACAGATGCGATCTCACCCTGTCTCGTTAATGTCCTATCGACACCAAAGTTCAACGTTCGGGCGAATAGAATTGAATCCAACTACCAACAACATACCTGGATGACCGATAATCACACCAAACCGGAGTACTGTGATCCTTGTGATTTCCAGATATACAACCACTGACACTGTTACGAAGACCAGAAAACCATACTCCATAATATTGAACCAAGTGATTGATTTGTGCGACCAAAATAACACCACACACATATTGAACTAGGAATATTGGATCCTCCGTCAATGTCCGGGTGAGCAAAAATAGATTTCTATCTGCATTGGAATTTACGAACTTGTGCATCTGCTGTGGTGTCAAAAACAAACGCGCATGACCGCACAGATAAACAATGGACCATGCCACGTGGCTTGAACCCGTAAGTGAATTGAAGGTTCTGCAACTCTGATACACAGATTATTTATTATTAAGATGTATAAACTTGACATAACTATTATCATCTTATATTCTCCCAACTAATCACATTTGATCATATTTCTGTATCCCGTTTTCTCCCCCCATAATTATTATATTTTTATTATTATTTGAAAAAATCGGGGTTTTTTAAATTGTGTTTTCCCCTCCAAATATTCGCTTATATTTCTTTATATATTCTCTCTATATATTTTTTTATCTTTATTATTTCCACTTCTATCCTCCTTTATATTTTACCTTATTGTTACTTTTATACCTTATTATAGTGTAATCTTCCCCATGCCTTATTATACACTATTAATTATAGGTTATTATTATTACTCTTTTTCCATTTCTAATTACCTCATGTACTTTCTCCTCCGCTATATATATGTATATATTGTATGCCCTTTGTGTTTGTGTAGCCTCTGCGCACCCTCTGCACCATACTATCGACGCCACCCCATCTATGGTTCAGCTAACCACCCGACTCCCGGGAATGAATATGACCGCAGCTAGTAAACAAGGACCCACACCCCACCCTCCCGCACCAAAAATTAGACTTATCGTCCCCTACTTTTGCTCTTTACTCTCTTTACTCTTTGTTCTTGAATGTTTGGTTGGTAGAGTCCATAACACCAATCAAACCCCTTTTATAGCTCTGACGAATCCTACGGTTACGTAAGGAAGAAACATTGTAAGCCAATAAAAATCTATTGATGTTGTAGACGCTCTTGTGTTCTTTTTCATATATACGGCTCTGCTCCAAAGCATAGAGATAATTATTATGCTGCCAATACCTTAATAGGACACGGGTATACAATACCTAACTCCTATTAATCTAAGTATTTATATATATATATATATATATATATATATATATATATATATATCAACACTGGAGTTAAACGGTCAATTGATTTGATTTAATTAATTAAATTAGAACATATTGGAGTACCATTGTACCAGGTTGGAATATAGTCAGCGATACAGTGACTGCGCCGAATGTACCTTACAGATTGATATGTATAGTTACATCTCTACTTATATGACTTGGATAATTTAAGTCATTCGTTACACCACGTGGTATGCTGGGAAACTTAGGCTTGCATGGACTCACAACCCCACAGCTATGATTCGGAGGTATTGATCCCAACATGAGCCTGGAGTGGATGGTATTGTAATCGTAAGGGGTAACACGGACGAATGGTACACGTGGATACATGTATGTATGTATATATATATATATATATATATATATATATCTATATATATATATATATATATATATATATATATATATATATATATATATGAGTGTGTGCGTATGTACGTAGGTTTATGTAGACTTATACGCGAACAGACACACGTAAACGTTATATTCTACTGATATCCATGATGATTGCTTTCACCTGTCTCCACTACGCTTTGCTTTGGCGACCTATATGTTCTATGAACCACACAGATAAATTGCATTTGAACGCCACCTATAACACTTGTTGCCATACTGTGATGGCTACATGGAATTCCACTATATGATCGCTTTATCTGGCTCCCGCTATATCTGACTCTGCCTACATCATTCACTTTCGTTAATATTATTCTTAAACTGTCACCTCTGAAATCTTTTACTGTCTACAACTACATTTGTTTGCATTTATTTGCATTGATTATATAATGTGTTATATTTTATGTTTTATTTTTATAATATATCACCTTTTATTCTCATATTTTATTCTCATTTTTATTTTTATTATTTTTATTATTTTTTTTATATTTTCTTATATTATCATCACTTTATTGTTATCTTTATTTCATCCTTACCTCTAGACTCTACCCTTCACGCTTTATCTCTTATCTTTAACTTCCTTATCTTTTATTTTTCCTTATCTTTAATTATTGTAACTGATTTTGGTCTTATATGTATCGGCTTCTAGCGGTGATGTGTCGTCCAAGCACCCCACTCTTCTTAGTCCTCTGTGCTACATATGGATCGTTCTTGTGATATAGGTCGGTAGAGTTTATACTATTGATCTAATTCCTCTTTATAATGCTCTGATGAGTCCTGCAATTATGCAAGGACGAAACACTGTAAGCAAATAAATATTAATTGATGATGTAAGCGCACTTTGTTTTTGTTTCATATATATATATATATACATGTATATATATATATATATATATATATATATATATATATATATATATATATATATATATATATGTGTGTGTGTGCGTGTGTGTGTGTGTGTGTGTGTGTGTGTGTGTGTGTGTGTGTGTTGTGTGTGTGCATGTATGTCTATGTTTATAGATCTGTTTATATGCCAACCCAAGATCAAGAATGATAGGATCTTTCTACTGACATGGCTTTAAAGAGGGTGTTTGCATAATTACAAACTAATCAAATATCATTACTAATATTCGAAAAACTCAGATTATATTTATTGTACTCAGTCATGTAGACCGATAAACTATTTGTTATATATATATATATATATATATATATATATATATATATATATATATATATATATATATATATATATATATATATATATATAAATATGTTTGTGTGTGTGATATTATGGAACTCAACTTTAGCCATAGGAATATGTATCTATATTTATTTTCGGTATCAACTTAGCCTGGTACATCTGACAGTAACACTATGAAATATCACCCTACAACTGTCAACGTATTCTACTATCATGTCTATGAATAATAAACAAAAATAAACAGAATATTAATTTGTTCTGCAGTGATGGTTGTACAATCAGATTCACCATTGATTTTAAAATAAATATCTTTGTTCCTTTCATGATTAAGAATCTATTTGTAGCTTTGTTTAATGTAGCGAAGTTTCTTTTATGAGTTAAAGAGTAAAAGGTGCAAAACAATATATTGATCTGATACTTAAGGTTGTCATATGTGATTTACCATCAAAGTTAAACTGACCAACGATACATACATTTCACCAAAATTTACACTAATGTCAATATGATTTAATGGAGATTTATATTTTATTACGATGTTATTTTATCAACGATGTCAGTAGCTTTGAACTAGGGTTATTGTTGGTAGCACTGGACTAAAGTATTTTTATAAATTGTATCGACACAAACTTCGCAATGCCGAGTGTCGATTCTTGTACCGAGCGGTGCCGTGTTTCCTTGGGCTTCACGCTTCATTTTACGTTGCTCCAATCTTCTCAAATGAACCTGTTAATACCTGAATCAGCTGGGGATTGTAGCCTCATGATGGACAATGTTGAACCAATGGAAATCCAGTCAGTAATAAAGCCTCTATGTAGTAACTGAAATTACTCATTGGGATTGAACCTCACTGTTCAGGCTTGGAAGAAATAACAAAATCTACTGCGTCTCCAGTTTTAACGACTCTTCAACTGACACGTGTTATTGTTATATTCCGTGGTTCTAAACAGTTGGAGTTGTAGACACGCCATCATGACACGTGACGTGTCTTGGACATTTGAACTTGTCGGAGCTCTTCCCACCCCAGGTCGGATCACAACCAATTACTTCCAGACAGAGATAAAGAGAAATAGAAATGAGAAAGAAATGTAGATGAAGGATCTACTCCAGTATTCACCTGGTATTTCGAAGGGATGTAAGGCAATA
>OZ024742.1:3276274-3363774 GCA_964016885.1 Eledone cirrhosa | reverse complement strand
CTGTTTGGAAACTGGTTTAAATATCTTTGCATCTAAGGTCCCATAATTCATGGAGTTGTAGGGACACCATAGTTGCATACGGCCTTTCTAGGGTATTATTAAACCTAATGAAGCTCATTCCTCTCCGGGCCTGAACACAGCAGATTTCTATCAGAGAAGAATAGAAAGTGACAGAGAGGAAGTTAAAAGTAGATATAGACCTCGAATTGATGAAAGACAAAGTTGACCTCGGCTGGTTTTCAACTGAGATAGCAGAGAGCCGAATACAACATTCTATCCGGCGTTGAAGTGACTCCACCAATTCACCGCCTTACCTCTCTGTTTACATCATGTATTCATCACCTTACTTGTGTTGTAGGTTCTTTCCCTTCTAAAATGCTACGACTACAAACACACAATCTGAAACACTTGCTTTGATGATCTTACATATAAATATTGTGAAAGAAATATTAAACGATTTTACAAGGTCTTACATGAAAGGTTATAAGTGTTGTTATTTAAACACCATCTAATTATTCAATGCACCTTTTATATTTTTAATGGCATTGTACTTTTCAAGCAATTCGAATCTAAGTATCGAATACACGATAAAAAAAGCTAAGGAAATGATACTGTAACTGTTATGTGAATGATTTAGATGGAAAGTAAGTGTTTTCTTTTGAACTGAGAATAATATTTGAACGCCTGCCATCTTGTAGATTGATTTCTTTGAATTTAAAGTATGTTGCAAATAGGACATCTGTTATTGTCACATCGCTTAAAAGCTTTCATTGTTTGGAAAGAAAAAAGTATATTACGAAATGTGTATGACATATCGTTGGAGATCTAAGAAAAAACACGTAAGAGAAACCAAGTGAACAAAAATTAATTATAATGACAGCCATAGTAGTAGTAGTAGTAGTAGTAGTAGTAGTAGTAGTAGTAGTAGTAGTAGTAGTAGTAGTAGTAGTAGTGTCAACTTACAGTAGCTCTGAAATATGTTTCAATGTGAGAAGAATATTTCGTTGGTGTTGTATATTGAGGGTGAAGAAAGGTGGTGATGGTGTTGGTTAGATCTGGTAAACATGTGACCTTTAAACATAGATTATGGAACCACATGATCTGATTTTACCTGTTGGTGACAGTGTATCCCATTTATTATTATTCATTGATTTCCAGTATTTTATAACAAATTGAAAACACACACATACACACACATATCTATCTATCTTTATATATATATATATATAATGTGTACGTATGTATATATATCTGTAAAAGCTCGAATATATATGTGTGTATATATATATATATGCGCAATGCACACGCACACATACACACATATAAATAAATAAATATATATATATATATATAAAACATGTAAGTATCATGAGCTGAACAATTTTATATGTGAACCATTATTTTTTAGGGTTTCAACGAAGTCGAAAAGCATCTACGTGACAATGGAATATGTATAGCGAGAACTGAGAAACTTCTGAAAGATTCCGGAGTGGCTGGTACAGAAGCTTACGATAAAATAGTTGACAATCTCAAGTTGAAATCAAATGCACGAGGTACGTTGATTTTTCTCATATATTTATTTTGATGTATATATATATATAACTCCATTAATTTGCGTAATAATTTATATAGTTCTTGTAAACATCGTTTAAATTCAACTTTTAGATATATATATAAAATGTAATTACACGCTTAAACTTCCTTACATATGGTTTACTCTATCCAAACACCTATAATCTCATTTCTTAAATTATATCCATTGTTTCAGAAATTTAATGTAATTCTAATTTTAATATCGTTTACTTCGTAAATATATATAATACACTTCTTAAATTTCTAATTTACTTCTTAAAACCTTTACATTTTAATATTTCTACTTCATAATTATCTTTATTTTTACCTTTATTTTTACCTTTATTTTTACCTTTATTTTTACCTTTATTTTTACCTTTATCTATCTTACTTCCAATATATCTCATAATCTTTTTGGAATGATTACTTGAAACTTAAAAAAACTTTTATGAAAATTTAAAAATATTTCAACGATTTAAAAAAAAAATGTTTTTTAAATTATAAAAACTATTCTTTTTGGGTAAACTAATATTTTAATATATTTTTTGAATTTTATATTTTCAATATTTTAAACACTTTTAAATATTTTTAATATTTTAAATATTTAACTATTTTCAAATATTTCTTAATACTTCTTTATATTTTTGAATAATTTTAGGTTTTAATTATAATTTATGAAGTCTTTAAACATTTTAAAAGATTTTAAAAAAGATGTTTGTGTATCTTTGGAGTCTTTTTGAGATCTTAAAAAATTCTCTTAAAACTTCTTTATGGTTTTTTATAGTCTTAATTTTTATAGTCTTAATTTTTATAGTCTTAATTTTTATAGTCTGAATTTTTAGTCAGAATTTTAAATGGTTTTAGTATATACTTTTAATTAATTATTTAATCTTTGTAAACTCCCGTAATTTTTCGTAACCTTTGTAATTTTGCTAAGTATTTAAGATTTGATTTACAACCGGTAACAAATTCTGGCTAAATATATTTTTGTCGAACTTATCTCATAATAACTAATAACAAAACTTGATTTTCAATATTTTTCCAATGTAAAACATTATACTTTTAAATCATTTATTGTAATATATCTCTATTTTTTAATTTAACATTATTTTTTAATTCATCATTATTTTTAATATAAACATAGCATAAAAGCATGATATATTTACGATTTACGTACTCATCCTCGGAAAAGCTTAATCTTTCGCTCGTCCCTTCATTTTTTTCACTATTACTCTGCATATAATTTTTTTCTCTCTTTCTTTCTTTCTCCCCCTTTTTTCTCTTTTTCTTTCTCCTTTTCTCTCTCTTTTTTCTCTCTCTTCTTCCAACAGTATAATTTAAATAAACGGTTGTTCTTTCAATTTTTTCAGACATTCATTTACATACTCACACAAAACTTTGAATTACCCTCAATAAAAAATGTATTCCCCTATCCAGCGAACCGTCAAGGTTGTTTTTCTACGGGCATGTCAACATTTATGAAACATATTTTGTATTTTATCCGATGAAAGCGCACCAAAATTGCCTTGGTAGCCCTTGAAATATATATAATAAAATAATTATGGTTTTATAAATATAGCTTCCATTTATTAATATATTGAATATTTAATCCAGTTATCTGTTGAGTGTTTTATATCAGTTATAAAACTTTTAAGCTTGTTGAATCCCCACAAATTAAATATAACTTCTGCATATATATATATATATGAATGTATATATAGTGTATTTTGCAATACACTGTATGCTTCATAAAAAGCATTTTGAAGACCTTATGCTATTGTTTTAGAGTAGTGACAGACTCACTTACTTTAATTTCAGCAAACAGGGGGAGATAAAGCTGATAAGACCTTATTTCTGCATTTATTGATGCTTATCAAAGCCAACTACTCCTCCCGTTTGTTGAAAAACCTGGATGTTTTGGTTCTTATAGAATTCTAGTAAATAATCAGGAACTGATTATACAGAGCGGTTGCCGGTCAAGCAGAAATTAAAAATTAGAATTGTTGCTCTGAAATAGCTATATATATATGAATGTATAAATAGTGTATTTTACAATACACTGTATGCTTAATAAAAAGCATTTTGAAGACCTTATGCTATTGTTGTAGAGTAGTGACAGACTCACTTACTTTAATTTCAGCAAACAGGGGGAGATAAAGCTGACAATCCTTGTTTCTGCATTTATTGATGCTTATCAAAGCCAACTACTCCTCCCGTTTGCTGAAAAACCTGGATGTTTTGGTTCTTATAGAAATTAAAGTAAGTGTGTCTGTCACTACTCTAAAACAATAGCATAAGGTCTTCAAAATGCTTTTTATTAAGCATACAGTGTATTGCAAAATACACTATATATACATTCATATATATATAGCTATTTCAGAGCAACAATTCTAATTAATATATATATATGTATTTGTGTATATATATATATGTGTATATGTATATATTGTTATACTTGGGGAAGGTCATATTTGTGTAATATTGCCAGAATGAATAACAGAACACATTCACTGTTTGGTTGGTTTTCGCTTTTCTCTTCTGTGGCTTTTATATTGGTAATCTAATTTATTCGGTCCTCAATGTTGCCATTGACTGACCAACGGTCAAAAATAATACAGATACAATATAGACACAAAGACATATATATATAGTTTATCAAAGTTGTTACGTCAGTGGTGCTATTGTTTCCTCCCGTTACCTTGTATGTCTACGCCATCTTTATTTAGTCTGTTTATATATATATTTATTTATGTGTTTGTTTGTTTATTTTATTTCGTCTTCTTCGCGCATGCGTTTGCGTGTGTGTATAGTGTTTTGTTTGATGTGTGTTCGTGATTGGGTGACTGTGTATTGGTTAATGTATTCCATGTTTACCAGTGTGTGTTTATATGTGTTTGTTGTTATTGTGCTTGTATATTTATTTATTTATTTATTTATTTATCTATTTATTTATTTATTTATACTTCTCTTAGGTCAGTGTTGTTTGTTTGGGTGTTGTTGTTATTCCATTCATTCTTTCTGTTTAGTCTTGGCTTTCTAAGTTCTATTTCACTGGCCTCTCTGATTCACCTATCTGTTGGGTCATTTCTATGTTTAGATATTATTCTAATTTCTATGTTGTCTATGTTACTGTCGTGTTGTTGTCTGGCATGTTCGTGAAGAACTGACCCGTTTTTTCGTCCTTTTAGTTCCCCCCAGTGTTGGTCTATCCTTTCACCTATGCTACGAGCTGTTTCGTCTATGTATGTTGCTGTCATGCTTCTGCAAGTACCCTCTGTACATCTTATGCTATAGACTACGTTTCTAGTTTTACAGTTTATCCGGGGGTTTACCTTACATATGATACATTTCCTATTAGTACAGTGGGTTTTCTTAAAAGGGTAGGTTTTGCTGATCAGGGATTTTATGGTGGTTCCTCGCTTTTCTACCACCTTAATCTTTAAGTGGGTCTTTCTCAGGGCCTTTCTACACTGGTTAGCTAATTTCCCTCCAGGAGTAGCGTCCACAAACATGACACTCTGGTATCTCTGGTAGTCTATTGTTAGGGTGTTTGGAAGGGTAGTCGATAGTTACAGTTATACTCTGGTGTATGGAATTAGCTATCTGCTGGATGCTTTCCATTGTACTACGTTCTAAATTAAACTTGTTAGTGCTCTCTAGTGGGGATGTTCTTATAACTATATTGATATCTTCTACGTAACGAGAGTACATGATGAGGTCTATCGAGCTCTCGTTAAGGAGATCTTTAAGTCTCCTTTCCCACCATACCATAAAAAGTTTGGCAACACCACCAGCTATGCTGACACCAAAGGCTGCTCCCTCATTTTGGGTGTAGATCTTCTCGTTGAACTTGAATATGTGGCCCTTTACGGTAGTTTTGATACTAGCCCCTATTGCATGTGCGACCATTTTTCTTACCTGATCATTGTTTTTGGGGGTCCGTATAGCTTTGGTCCACCCAATTCACCTTCCCATCGGAGTCTTTTTTGCCATTGAGGTTATGGCAAAAAGCGAAAACCAACCAAACAGTGAGTGTGTTCTGTTATTAATTCTGGCAATATTACACAAATATGACCCTCCCCAAGTATAACAATATTTGTTTCGACACACGATTTCATATAAAAAACCTCGCAAAACTATATATATATATATATATATATATATATATATATATATATATATATATAATTAAGTCAAAAATGTACATCCGCATATGTATACTGAAATACTAGTATGCATATGAATACACACACGTATACATATGTAGATGTATCAAGTCTTTCACTGGTTACTTTACTGTGAGAATCCAGCTATTCTGTATGTAAACACACAGACAAACCGGTTTTTAGAGTCATACTGTGTGTGTATTCATATGCATACTAGTATTTCAGTATACATATGCGGATGTACATTTTTGACTTAATTGTTTAAGCGTCAGTCATACAAAAGTGAGTTACAAACGAAACGAAATTTAATTTCGTTTCGTTATTTGTTTTTATATATATATATATATATATATATATATATATATATATATATATATATATATATATATATATATATATATATATATATATATATATATATGTATATATATATATATGTATATATATATATATGTATATATATATATATATATGTATATATATATATGTATATATATATTAATATATAAATGTATATATATATATATGAAAAAGTATGACCCCGACGGCAGAGCTCAAGCCGTTTCGACGGCTATTTCTGGACTAAATTAGAATTTTTAACCTGGTGAATAAATAGCCGAACTTTTCAAGGGGGTACTTCCTTATATGGGAAGATTGTAGTTGTCAAGAGGATTGGTTAAAATTTGTTGTAAACACATATATGTCTATCATGGTATCTGGTGGGAGGTAGGGGTGGCTGAACTTACCTGTAGAACAATAGAGGAGTGACAGGAGCGGTCAAGCGTTAAAAGTGATATGTATACAGCAGATTCTGAGGATAGAGTATGAAGTGGAGGAGGGAGGTTATAGAATAGGTAAATCGAATGAGAGTAGGAGATAATAAAAGATAATAGAAATAAATAAAAAAAATATATATATATATAAAATTAGATAGTAAGAAATGAATAAAAAAAATCACAATGCTATCTTACAATTACAGGTTAATAAGTTGAAAATAGAAAACATTTGTAGAAATTGAGTAGTACCAGAACTGATACAGAATTAAAGGGGTTTTACACGTCTGCTATAAGTAGTTAGTAAAACGTGTTCGTCCAACTCTATCTTAAGATTACAGGGGTGGGGGAACTGATGTTACAGAGGTCCGATGGGCTGCATCGGGGTAGGCGAAGTGGAATAGCAGACGAGGAAGAAAATAGGGGGTGGAAGGAAGTGATAGGATGAGACAGGGGGATGAAGAAGTCAGAGAGGAAAAGAAAAGAAAAGAGATGCATCTACTTAAGTAAGCTGGGGTTTCCCCTAACTTATTCGGCAAGTAGGGGTGTATCAGCCCTTGTCTACCCAGCCGGGTCATTATGGGGTTTGAGGGCGAGGTAAGTCCTACGCAATCCGTGTTTGCATGCGGTTACCAGTTCCTCTTTCTTTTTTAGGAGTTGGTCCTTCGAAAACAGCATTTGTAATATTTTCCAGAGCATAAGTTACACGGACGGCGTCCTCCCGTGTAAGAGTTAGCTTTGGACAGTAAGCTCCAAGTGAGATTGTAAGTTATATTATTATCTTGGAGGTCCCAGTTGTGGCCCGAAAGTGTAGTGGCATGTCGCCGGACCGGGTTTCGGAAAGTATTTCGGTGTTGGTAGAGCCGGGTCTTGAAGTCACACGCGGATAATCCTATACAAGCTTTGTTGGAGGTGTCCGTCCTCACGTTGCACTGGTAGATCACGTTACGTTCTCGGCATTTGTTTTTGAGGGGGCACGTAGATCTATCAGGGCAGTTACACCTCCTGGTCGGCTCTCCACTGATGTCTAGGTTATTTCTTCCATAGGGGTTGAGTTTTTTGTTGTTTTGAGGAGACGATGTTTTGTGCGAAGTTAGGTGTGATGCTGTAGGAGAGTTTGATGGTGTTTTTGTTGATTATATTGTGGTAGCGGTGTTGTAGTGGAAAGTGTTTTCGAGGAGTATAAAAAAGATTTTCCTGATAGGTGTTGCCACCTCGGCATTATGGGGAGGATTGAACCACGTTACGTTGTGTCAGCGGCGGTGTCGTCTGCTGGATCCGCTAAGGGAAGCTGGATAAAAGGATATTTCCTCCCGGAAGCCATTCCGCTTGAGGGCCTGGTTGTAATGAGGCGCGTTTTCAGGTACCTGAACTGTTGATCTTTCAACATGACTGCAACTCATACACACATCCCTACTGACCATTATCACAACAATGAACCTCTTTACTTCACACACACACACACACACACACACACACACACGCACACACACACACACACACACACACACACACACACACACACACACACACACACACACACACACACCCCCACACACACACACACACACACACACACACATACACACACACACATATTTGTCTTAATAGACATGTTTTTCAGTGATTTCTCAACATGACTGCAACACACTCAGGCGAAAAAGGACACTCTTCGACAAGCCTACATTTAGCGCCAAACCAGTTCGCGCTAAAATCAATTTTTAACATTCACGTGACCTCTACCGACCAACAAAAATTGTTTTGACTACAAGAATTTTTGCAACACGAATTGGCGCGAAATTTATTGTACTTATTCACGTGACATTCAACAACCAACCAAATCTTAATACCGCTGGAGCCACTTTTTTCACATAAAACAGGAAGAATTTCCAAAACTGATCAGATTAGAGCAAACATCACGGGCGCTCTATCTCAAAATTAGTTTTGAAAAGCTTTAGAAATGCGCAACCGGTAAAAACTTAAAACTAAAAATGAATACTAACCAATACTTATTACTAATTTATACTTATTCCTAATTAAAGTATTTTTCACTGGGAAACATTTGTCACCATTTTCTTTTCCTTTTACTAATATATCACAACTCGTGTGTTACACCTCTATTTGTTTAAATATATATATATAGGTAATGTTATTGGTGGTCTGAAATACCGATGTATACATGAATATATTTATAGTATATTTGGCAATATGCTGTATGTTTGATTAAAAACATTTGTTGTTTGTGTTGGTGTTGTTATTAAACATAGAGTATATTGCCAAATATACTATACATTCATATATATATATATATATATCTAACCACATGAATTATGTCATGGAACATTCCCCAGGAGGTAATTTTCTGTATTTCGTATGAAGCTTATATATATATATATATGTATATATATAGAAGTGGTTACACAACAGTTAGTTCACCATACCTAGAACAATTGTTTCACCTTAGCGGATCCTCAGCTCGTAATGGGTATGGTTATAGGAACAGGGAGGACAACCGTACGAACGCGCATGTGCAGAAACCGGTCACTTCACACAGACAATACTAGAATGCGTGCGAGAGGTGTAAGGGATATAACAGCGAAAGTCCGAAAAGGTTTTAGTTGATAAGAAAATTACAATGATTCAATCCGGAGCTTTGTAGTTATGCAATAGGTGTTTTGTGACGTGTGGAAAACGCCTCAAATATTAATTTCTCGTGTTTAGGCAATCACTATTGCATAATCTCTTTAAAAGAGATCGTCAATACTCAGTCCACACGACGGATTTCCCCTTGCGTATGGCTTGGACTTAGTGATGGCTTTCCACTGAATGGAGTAGTCTATACCTGAGTCCTCGAGGGAGCATACGTGGCTCGCGAGTTTCGTGGATGAACGTCTGTCCGGGTACCTAAAGGTCGACTGGTGGTTCAGGAAACGTTCCTTAAATCGGCCTTCCGCCATGCCCACATAAGATTTGACCTGCTGTGGTTGGTTTGGTCGGTTGGAACTGACCACAGCTTCATAAATTACAGCTGGTGTGTTGCATTGCTGTTGAAGGGGGCAAGCTTCAGGCTTACGGCAAGAGCACCCTGGAGGGGTGTTGCTCCTAGGGCTGCTGGTGATGTGGGCCTTCATGTTCTTAGCGCAGGAGTATCCTAGTTTAACTTTGTGTCGGTTAAAGATGGAGTGGTATTTATGACCTATGGGAAAGTGTCTATCTAAGAGGGCTAGACATTTTTTTCCTACATTGGTTTTAACGTTGAGTGAGAAGGGAGGAGAGAACTATATATATATATATATATATTTATAAATATATATATATATAAATATATATAAATATATATATATATATATATATATATATATATATATATATATATATATATATATATATATATATTTATAAATATATATATATATATATATATAGTTCTCTCCTCCCGTCACGGAGCACCTCCGGGATATTCGTCTCGGGGGCAGTTCCCCCATCGCCCGCCACTTTGGTGGCCCTGGACACTCCGCACGCCATCTCACAGTCTGTGGCCTACTCCAGTGCCACGGAACACCCGCCCATCGCCTTACGGTCGAACAACGCACTATCTTCATCTTACAGACCCACACTCCCCCCGGCCTGAACTCCCCACCCTTATTCCTTTAGCGTTCGACCGCCCCCCTCTCCCCACACTTATCCGCCACTAACACCACTAACACACCCCTCCTTTTCACCGCCCACCCCACACTAACAATACTAACACCTCCACTCCACCCCTCATCTGACCACCCTTCCCCAACTAACATACTAACATCCCTTCCCTCCCCTTTTCTCCTCCGCCCTCCTTATCACACGCACACACGCACCCACTTACACCACCCACCCCACACGCAACTAACATCACTAACACCCTCCAACCCCACGCACACGTACCCACACACCCTCGTACACCACCAACTCTACACACCCTACCCCCACTAACCCCCACTCACACCTGCATTCCACCCCTCCCCACCTCCCGTATACTAACACCCATTAACACCTCTTCACCAAACTACACACACACCAGTACACCACACTCCCTCCATAGAACCACACACACCCTTCTCTCCCCGCTCCACACTCACTCATCCCACTAAAACCCCTACTAATACACACACACACACACCCTCCTCACTCCAACTCTCACACTTACCCATCCTCGCCTCCCTACCATTCCGCCGACTGCTGCTATGCCCTTCCGACCACTGTCTCAGCACCAACTGACCACAGCACTTCCACTGCTGACCACTTCCTGTTGCGCGCGCACCCCACATCTCTCCTCTTCCGACCACCGCTTCTTGGATTACCCACACGCGTTATTGACTTCTAACCAAAATCTCCTAACATCCGTGTAACTTACCAACTTTTCAACCATCCTCTTACACCATCACCTATATAACTCACCCACACACACACCCCCAAACATTTTTTTATCCACACGCCACCTACACCCACAACACGCTTAAACCACACACACGTGCTTCCCACCACATATTTACACCCTCAGCCTCCTGATTCCTCTCCCTCCACCCCCCACCCCCTATCCACACACGCACATACCCTCCGACCCACAAAATCACCCCCCACACACACCTTCCTGAACATGCAACCCCGTTCTTCCCCCAACCCTCACTTTCACATACACACATACACACACACACGCACACCTAACCACACACACCACCTTCAGCCCTCCCCGCTCGGACACCCCGTCTCCCTCTCCCACTCCACCCGCCACCACCCCTACTCACACCACACCCTTCCACCACCTGTTTACCCCCCTTTTAATTTCAGTTTCTTTTGATCATGCTTTTATTTTTAAATTTTCTCATTCCTTGTATTTTGATCATGCTTTATTTTTATTTATTATTTATTATATTTTTGTCTTTATTTGTTAATTTTTCATTTGCACCATTTCCTTTCGCTATATGTCTCTCCACCACTCCCCTACACACCTTTTGAACTCTGTTCCCACACACTTCTCACCTGAAGAAGGGCTTATGCCCGAAACGTCGTCCCCCATGTACCCCCCACTCTCCTGAGCGTGAATTTAATAAACATTTATCGTACTGCCTCTCTGTTCTGTCCCTGTTCAATTTTTCATTATATATATATATATATATATATATATATATATATATTGATTGATTGGGAAACCGGCGACGGGTTTAGTTGAAAATCATTAAATAATAATTGATTAGGTTTCTGTTTACATTTGTATGTAATTACGTTTTGTATGTAATTACGTAGTGCTAATATGTGCATATTTATGTGTGTGTGTGGGGTGTGTGTGCTTGTGTATATGTGTAAGTTTGTGAGTGTATATATATATATATATATATATATAGATATATATATGTGAGTGTATATATTTCTACAATACTGAATATGAATCTTACTTACTATATATATATATATATATATATATATTATACAATATAGAAGATGTAGTCTTCGTTTTCTCGATCGCCTAGAAAATAGATGTGATGGAGAGACAGATTTACCAGTCCGTTTATATATTCAATTATCTGTAGCACTATGCATATGCATGACTAGTTAATAGTTTCAGTTTTTCTATTCAAATATATATGCACTCACACACTTCTTGAAATGAAGGGACAAAGAAATGCTAGACCTGGCATCACAATATTTGTTGACTTATGCTTATAATTACACCATTATGCAAGACAAGAATTGATTGCTCTGTTCCCTGATAAGTAATTATAACCCATACGCAATCACAATTATCAATTAAGCAAATATTCTGTTGCGTACTTGATGATGTCGATTGAATTTAATCCTCACTGACATCTTCTCTTCTGAAGTGTTATGTATGTCTATACATCTGTTGTTGGGTTGCGAATTGGTAGAGTCGTTAGAACGTCAGATAGAATGGTAGAGTGGTTAGAATGTCAGATAGAATGGTAGAGTGGTTAGAACGTCAGATAGAATAGTAGAGTGGTTAGAACGTCAGATAGAACAGTAGAGTGATTAGAACGTCAGATAGAATGGTAGAGCGGTTAGAACGTCTGATAGAATGGTAGAGTGGTTAGAACGTCAGATAGTATAGTAGAGTGGTTAGAACGTCAGATAGAATGGTAGAGCGGTTAGAACGTCTGATAGAATGGTAGAGTGGTTAGAACGTCAGATAGAATAGTATAGTGGTTAGAACGTCAGATAGAATAGTAGAGTGGTTAGAACGTCAGATAGAATAGTAGAGTGGTTAGAACGTCAGATAGAATGGTAGAGTGGTTAGAACGTCAGATAGAATGGTAGAGTGGTTAGAACGTCAGATAGAATGGTAGAGTGGTTTGAACGTCAGATAGAATGGTAGAGTGGTTCGAACGTTAGATAGAAGGGTAGAGTGGTTAGAACGTCAGATAGAATGATAGAGTGGTTAGAACGTCAGATAGAATGGTAGAGTCGTTAGAACGTCAGATAGAATGGTAGAGTGGTTAGAACGTTAGATAGAATGGTAGAGTGGTTAGAACGTCAGATAGAATGGTAGAGTCGTTAGAACGTCAGATAGAATGGTAGAGTCGTTAGAACGTCAGATAGAATGGTAGAGTGGTTAGAACGTCAGATAGAATAGTAGAGTGGTTAGAACGTCAGATAGAATAGTAGAGTGGTTAGAACGGCTCTCTGTTCTCTCAGTTCAAATCCCACCGAAGTCAACTTTATCTTTCATCCATTCAAAGTCGAAGGAAAAAGTACCAGTCTAGTACTCGGGTCGATCTTTCCTCTATACCGCTTTCTCACTTCCATTCTATTTCTATCTTTCCGTGGAAGAAAACCTGGAGAGATGGGCTTCACCAAGTTTTAAAATGCCCTCAAAACGCCACCCACAACAAGGCAGCGCTCCGGTAACTCCCTCACGAGTTATTGATTCATACATACATATGTTATATATATATATATATATGTAGATAAATCTACCAAAAGTTTACGGTAGTGTCCAATCCGTATGAAGAACTCAATGTAATCCGGATATCATGAAAAGAGGATGCATTCAAAAACTACTTTCGGTGAAAAATAAACGGAAAACAGAGTCAAGATAAATTAATAAAATAATGAATAAACAAAGAAACAGTACCTTATATTTAAAAAATTCATCATTTTACGATCGTTTCTAGGATATATATGTGTTAGAGTTGGTATGCATATTCTATAGATCTATGTACAATATTTATACAAACTATTAGAGGGAATATACATACCTACACATATATATGCTGTCTTCAGAAATAATGATATTTGTTTATTGAAAAAAACAAAGATTCAATACAATAGGTCTGTTTGGGAACAGGTTTTGAATTGACCAATAGAGAGATAGTGAGGGTCAAGATAGTAATATAGTAGTAGAAGAACCTTAAATTATGGGTAGAGGAAGGTAGATTTCAGTTTTGGATGGAAAAGAATATTATGAATGAAGGATTATTTTAGGGAAGAAATAGGTCTTATGCTGACCTCAGAAATAATTTTATTTGTTCATTGAATAAAACCAACAAAGATCTAATATATTCTGTCTGTTTGGTAAGATGTTTAGAATTAACCAATAGAAAGTTAATAATTGGCCAAATGGTAAAATAGTAGTAATTGAAGCTTATTTTAGGGGTGAAAATAGGTCAGTAAAAGGTATACAAGCAGTGGCTGTTATAAAATAGTAATACCAATACAAATATCTAAGGTGACTAAAGATTTAAGATAAGAATGTTAGTGAAAAAAATACATCTATGAAAATAATATAAATTAATTTAATTGATGGGTATATTTATATTGATAAAATTATACTAATACATATAGATATGATAAATAAGAGTTAGATGCAGTTGAAAAGTGCTGTTAAAGATGAGGGGAAATTAAAAGAATATAAAAATAATATATATATATATATACTTATATCTATATATATATATACATATATATACACATACTCACACACATATACACATATATATATATATATATATATATATATATATATATATACACACATATATATATATATATATATATATATATATATATATATATATATATATATATATATATACATATACATGCATATATACATACATACACATATATATACACACACACATACACACTTACATATACATATAATTATTGGGGGGGGGGATTAAATTTATTAGTGAGAAATAATAAATATATATAGTTTTCAAGGAACATAGAGTCATAACCTGAAGTTAAAGCATTATATATATTTACTTAATGGTATCAGTTTTAGGAAATGATATTTGTAAGAAGGAAAGCAAAATTATGTAGTTCATCAGTAGTAGAATATTAATTATAGGTTAACTAAATTAAAAATAGTTTATATATTAATTTCTAAAGTGTATATTAATTAGGTTTATAATATTTAAAGGTTTTTCTCAGTTTATGATTACACGATATTATTAATTCCTGTCGCTTATTTAATAGGATATCCTTAGATTTCATTATTTCAAAAAGTTCTTGGGAACATAATCTACATTCATATCTACTATTTTGATAAGGGGTGGCCCTTTTGAGCACACTCCAGGTCAGGTCATAATCTATATTCCTCTTTCTATAACTATTAATTATTTCAGCTAGAGATGTTGTATTAGCTAGTGCGGCATTTTTAAAACTATGTTTATGGGTATTAAATCTTACCTTAAATTTGTTAGAGGTAGCTCCTATATATGAATAAGTTGAGTCCTTAGTGTTAACTTTACATTTATATACTATGTTATTAACAAGGCAATTTCCTTTTAATGGAAAACACAAGTAAAGTAGTTAATTCCCTAGATATAACATTGGACTTATCTACCGGTATCTACCAACCATACCATAAACCCAACCAAAATTTACACTACATACACTCACAATCTAATCACCCTAAATATATCCTTAAAAACCTTGCATATAATATATCACTTAGAATTTCTAACCTTTCGTCTAACCAAGATGTATTTGATAAAAATGCGACCTTTTATAACGAAGCTCTAGCTAGAAGTGGCCACAAAAATAGATTAGTATATATACCTTCCACCAATAACACTACAAACATACAACCTAATGTTACCAACAAACACCAAATGAAACATACACACCTAAATGCCACTCACACTATACCCCAAAACACCAACATAAAACCAAATTTCTCTAACTCTTCTAATATACAGTATAGTAACTCTCAAAAAACTACTCATCCTACAACTCTAATAAATGTTAATAATAAAACTCCTCATAAACAAGCTAAAACACCTAAATCAATAAATCTAACTAAAAATGTGTGTGGTGAGGTCATTAACAATAATTCTCTTAAAAAAAATCAGGATGCATCCTATAAAAACAATAAACAACATCGAAACCGTAATAGACGAGTTACTTGGTCTAATGCTCCATTTAATTTACAAATTAAGGATAATATACCTAAAAAATTCTTTAATATCCTAGAGAAAAACATCCCGCCAAACCACAAATACCATCAAATCTTAGATAAATCAACGGTTAAATTCTCCTACTCAACAACCAAAAACATAAAACAAAATATAAGTGCCTATAATGCATGTAAGTGTAAACAAACCATGAGTATACCACCAGTACATCAAACTAACCATAATATCTCCTCAGATACAGGATTCACGAAAACTTGTAACTGTAGAAACAAGGCAAACTGTCCATTAAAAGGAAATTGCCTTGTTAATAACATAGTATATAAATGTAAAGTTAACACTAAGGACTCAATTTATTCATATATAGGAGCTACCTCTAACAAATTTAAGGTAAGATTTAATACCCACAAACATAGTTTTAAAAATGCCGCACTAGCTAATACAACATCTCTAGCTGAAATAATTAATAGTTATAGAAAGAGGAATATAGATTATGACCTGACCTGGAGTGTGCTCAAAAGGGCCACCCCTTATCAAAATAGTAGATATGAATGTAGATTATGTTCCCAAGAACTTTTTGAAATAATGAAATCTAAGGATATCCTATTAAATAAGCGACAGGAATTAATAATATCGTGTAATCATAAACTGAGAAAAACCTTTAAATATTATAAACCTAATTAATATACACTTTAGAAATTAATATATGAACTATTTTTAATTTAGTTAACTATAATTAATATTCTACTACTGATGAACTACATAATTCTGCTTTAAATATTATAAACCTAATTAATATACACTTTAGAAATTAATATATAAACTATTTTTAATTTAGTTAACCTATAATTAATATTCTACTACTGATGAACTACATAATTTTGCTTTCCTTCTTACAAATATTTCCTAAAACTGATACCATTAAGTAAACATATATAATGCTTTAACTTCAGGTTATGACTCTATGTTCCTTGAAAACTATATATATTTATTATTTCTCACTAATAAATTTAATCCCCCCCCCCAATAATTATATGTATATGTAAGTGTGTATGTGTGTGTGTGTATATATATGTGTATGTATGTATATATGCATGTATATGTATATATATATATATATATATATATATATATATATATATATATATATATGTGTATATATATATATATATGTGTGTATATGTGTGTGAGTATGTGTATATATATGTATATATATATATATAGATATAAGTATATATATATATATATATTATTTTTATATTCTTTTAATTTCCCCTCATCTTTAACAGCACTTTTCAACTGCATCTAACTCTTATTTATCATATCTATATGTATTAGTATAATTTTATCAATATAAATATACCCATCAATTAAATTAATTTATATTCTTTTCATAGATGTATTTTTTTCACTAACATTCTTATCTTAAAACTTTAGTCACCTTAGATATTTGTATTGGTATTACTATTTTATAACAGCAACTGCTTGTATACCTTTTACTGACCACCTGACCTATTTTCACCCCTAAAATAAGCTTCAATTACTACTATTTTACCATTTGGCCAATTATTAACTTTCTATTGGTTAACTCTGCGTCCAGGTCTCTCCCAGGAATAAGTGGACGGCGACTAACAAGTTGAAGTGGTGGTGGTGGGGTGGTCGTGTGCAGCAGCATATGTTATTTATTGGCATCTGAATATATACATGTACATATATATATATACACGAACACACATCAAACAAAACACTATACACACACGCAAACGCATGCGTAGAGAAGACAAACAAATAAACAAATAAATAAATAGATAAATAAATAAATAAATAAATAAATAAATAAACAGACTAAATAAAGATGGCGTAGGCATACAATGCAACGGGAGGAAACATAATAGCACCACTGACGATGTTGCAGATGTGTAACGAAAGAACATATACATATACATATATACACGAACACACATCAAACAAAACACTATACACACACGCAAACGCATGCGCAGAGACGACAAAAAAATAAACAAATAAATAAATAAATAAACAGACTAAATAAAGATGGCGTAGGCATACAATGCAACGGGAGGAAACATAATAGCTCCATTGACGATGTTGCAGATGTGCAACGAAAGAACTTTGTTAGACTATATATATGTGTTTGTGTCTATATTGTATCTGTATTTTTTACCGTTGGTCAGTCAATAGTAACATTGAGGACCGAATAAATTAAATTAACCGATATAAAAGACACAGAAGCGAAAACCAACCAAACAATGAGTGTGTTCTGTTATTAATTCTGGCAATATTATTACACAAATATGACCCTCCCCATGTATAACAACATATACATATATATATAATCTCAGGACTGTTGTGTCTTATATAACAGAAATATTCCTATTAAGAGATTGTAATTATTTTACAAATTAATTTAATATTAAACATCTATAAAAATACATTTACCTTTTCCGGTATATACACAAATGGAACACCCGAAGGTGTAAATTTGGTGGACGCTGGGGACAATTGTAGTTATAAAGCTTGTTACTTGTTACTTTTCCGTTACAAATTGACCTAAAGATAATAACATCGGTAGTGAAAGAGTTAATGTGTTACAAAGAATGAAACAATTCATTGAAAATAAAATATATTTCCTTTCTATTTCTCCTTATTTCTGTTTTCTATTATTTTTGCTGTTTTATAGATTCTTCACCAGCTTTTTGTTCGTTAGCTTTCCCCTGTTTTTTTTTCATATGTCATATTTAGCATCACTTTCTCAATTTCTCAGCTAATTTCAAAGTTTTCCTCAGCAATTCTATGCCATTGATTTCAAGCACAAATAATCTTCCGTTGTTTTCTCTGCAGCACATTTTCAAATCATTTTCCAAGCAAAACAAAAACGATGATTAGATTTGCTAAAATCTCATTATCTCTTCTTTGCTAGGCTAGAGCATGTTTTAAGATAAGTTTGGGGTGGAGGCTGAGGAGAGATGTTTTTAGCTCATTTGATAAAATCGTTCCCGTTGTTGTGGTGATATAATTTTCTCTTATTTCAAACAATGTTTTTATTTCTTCATCAAAAGATGCATTCCATAATAAAAGTTGTTAGATAAATGCAACGAAATTTTGTTGAAATTGACAGTTACAATTTTTTTTAAACATTTTCGTATACCAGAGAGGTAATAGATTTTGGGATTGTCACATAAATGTATGAGCTCCTTATACTTTCTGCCTCACTACCTCTAGCTTCAACTCCATACATCGGACTCTCTTCCCGCTTTGTCTCCACCTTCCCTCTTTACTCTCCCACATGTTGTCTCCTCGTTGTCTCTTCTTCCCTTACTATATTGGTTTCAGTTCCGTTTAGGCTCTTATTCGTCTCTCTTCCACTCATCATCTGTGTTGTGTTCAAACACCCACTTCCAACACCAACGCCCACATCTATTCCTTCCTCCCCAGAATATTATCCCACTGGAATTCCTTTCCTGCTGATTGATTTTTTCCAAAGTATAAAAAAATAAAACATGGACGGTATTTATCTGTGTTGTCATGTCATCGATCTCCTATGAAAAGGCCAGTCAGCGTTCCTTCTTTAAAAAATAACACTTGAACATTTAAAAAAAAATAATTATGTTAAATTCTACATTCTCTTTGGTTTTATTATTTTACTTCCAAACAGACATAAAATTCTATTTCTTCCTTCAATCCCAGACGTAGGGCAAAGTCCCGACATACTAGGTTCTTAATACACTCTTCCCACACTGAGTATACAGTAGGGATGAGTGGTTAAAGAGTTACCTTCGTTTTCATTAGGTCTCCAGTTCAATCACTCTATGGGGTATCTTGCGGTTTTGTAGTATAACTTCAAGTTGGTGGAAACAATGCGTATGGAATTGGAGAGACGGAAACTGTTTGGATGCCCGAGAGCTGGAATATTCCTGTAAATCAAACAATTAGACGTGACACACGCTGACACTCTCTGATAATTCATTTAAGAGTACACGTGTCAGTGGAATGTCCAGCCACTTAGACAAGCAGGCTGTTCCGTTGATTGAAGAACAAAAACAATCATCGTAGAAATATATGTGGATCCATTACATTTTCCTTCCTTCCACACTCGTAAGAAATAAACATAAATTCCTTCGGAACACTTCCGTGGAATAATTATCGTCCACCCAAATAATATCCAATTGTCTCAATTTACAGTTCAATGGGATCTCACGGGTATCATTTTCATATGTGTCGTAGGTGAAGGGCTTGATCGGTCTTAACATCATAATATCGTCGGTTCAATTCCTACACCGGGTTGTGCGTTGCTCCAGTATACTAAATTGAAAACTAAAGTGGTGTATACAGTAATGGTGGTCTTATAGTACCATGCAATAAAGAACGGCTATGAGCGACATAAACTTAGACATTATTTCATAAAATTACATTTCACTCTAGCATCAAAACAGTTCATTTTCAGAATGTCAATATAAATTTAAAAACGAATAAATTATACTCTTATTGAAAAGATAATTAAAGTTTATTTGAGCGAATAAAAAACCAAATTACCAGACATCCAATAAGGAAACCTATATAGAGTTACTAGATCTGCTAGAACAAGCAGCTGAATTTCCTCAAATCACAATCTACCATCTTAAAAAAGAATGTGCTGGAAAATATAGACCGGAATAGAAGGAGGGATGGTCATAGCTGGTGTGTCTTAGATTATTAGTATACATGATCAAGAATAATCTAAAACTACGAGAACATACGATGTAATATATTCATGAAGAGAGGAAAGCATTGTAGATATCAGGAATAAGTAGACAGTAATGTATTTGAAGTGTAACATGCTTCGTAAAAAAAATATTGATTTGTAAGTTTGGACGAGAGCCACACATTTGCAAAGGAAACTCATATAATCGATTAAATCGCCTGTGGGATCTTATTTATATTTATATTACTCCCTCCGATAGTTGATGCAAAAACAATCACTTGCAGACATGAATTCACAATGTAAAGATACGACATCGATGCAGGAAAGAAACAGTTAGACCTTCAGTTACAGAGTTTATTGACCTCCCGTCGTGGGTCTAGATCCAAATATTATATCATTCTAGTGGATGTCTGCATATAATCAATATATATGAAAGGGCATACATACACACGTGGATATATATACTTTCGTATATACTTCAGTATAAGAATGTATATATGTGTGCCGTGTATGTATGTATATATATATATATATATATATATATATATATATATATATATATAGTAATAATAATTAATTTGGAGACTAAAATCCAAAGAGGGCTCGATAAGGATAAATATATATCAAATATATAAGAACCGTAGAGCAAATATTTATTAAAATAACAGATTAAAGTTTAAACAAAGAGTCGCTGCTTTCACCCTTAACGGGATCTCCTGAAACTAACAAAGTCAATCTGTAAACGCAGAACTGGATATTTCAAAAAACGTTGCAACCGGAGGAAGACAGGAAGACGATACTTTGGTTCGTGGAAACGTTCGCTGGCAAAGAACGGGAAAAAACGAATAATACGTCATTAATAGGAGCGGTGAAAAACAATTACGCGCAAAGACAGAACCACGTTTATGGTATAAAAGAGGTCGTAGACTAATGTTCTCTTAGATGGTGCATAGAGACGTTCTCTAGCAATGAACGAAAAAAACGAAGATAATACGTCATATGTGGAGCGTGGAGAACAATAGCACGCAAAGAAAAAACCACGTAAATGGTATAGCAGAAGTCGTAGACTAAATTCTAACTAGGAGACCGAATGAATCTCCGCTACAGAGTTAAGAACAAAGTAAATAAATACAATACAGAAGTAATAGAAATAAATAAATACATACACGCAAACAGAAACGTACATACACAAGCATACGCAAAAACTTGCCATAGGTAAACAAAACCACGCACATATAAATATGTGTGTGTGTAAGCGTGTATACAAATAAATAAATAATAATATAAACGTATATAAATAAATAAATACGTATATAACAAGCGCACACACATACCTACATATAAATACACGAATGTTCGGAGACGTAAGTCAACCAAAACATGAAGTACACATATACACACGCCCTACATACGTACGAACGTGCATACTCACACAGACGCAAAACTCCCGTATACACATAGCCGAACCATATGTACCAGAATATATAAAAAAAATTATACGCCATAACAATCAAATATACGTACGAGAAGGTATACGTACCTTCACAAAACATACGGATAATATATACTTACCTATACAAATAAGTAAAGGTATAAACAAAACATATACTTAGCTCACATCGAGACGTAAAATATCCACGTATAGATCGTACTATCCGTTAGGGTATAACGTGGGGCTGTAATACAGGAAAGTTTTGTGCAATTTATGTTTACAAGCCGAAATTGCCTCAGATTTCTTGTTTAAGATGTGGTCTGTGGCGTAGAGTATTTCCAGGGCCTCAGCGGCGCAGAGGTCACATGGTCTTTTATTACCGTTTTACGATCTAGCCCTAGCTAGGATCTCCCAGTGTAACTTATATTGGGTGTGGTTGTCTTTTAGACTCCAGATATAAGCTGAAAGTGACGTCATATTCCTTCTTAGAGGGTAACGAAAAGAATGGGTATGCATGTAAAGACGCTGCTTGAATCTATTGGTGGTTAACCCTACGTAGGCCCTACGGGACGTGGGTGTTACAACCTTACATTTGTAGACAATGTTACTAGAGAGGCATTTCCCGGATAGGGGGCAATCAACCCGATTCCTACAATTACAGTTAGTACTAACTACAGGGTTGCACGTGTTCCTACGGCTAGGTAGTTTAGCTAAATTTGAAGCTGTGATGTTATGTGCAAGGTTAGGAGTCGTAGAGTAAGAAATTTTAATAGTATTTCTATTAAAAATTTTACTATATTTATGTGTAGGGGGAAAATGCTTCGTAATAAGGGAAAGAAAGATCTTAGTTAATGGTGTGGCCACCTCCATATTATATGGTGGGTTATACCAACAAATGCGACGGGATCTATTTCTTCTAGGTCTATTATCGTACTCTGTATATGCTACCTTATCGACAAATCAACTTCGAGCAAGAGCTTCATTGTAATAAGTGGAATGGTCGTTGAAAATACGCTTGTTGGTGGAAAGACGGGAAAGTCTCAACGAAACGTTTCTTACCAGGTTCTTGGTTATGCTGGCAGGATGGTTGGAATGCTTACTTATGTAATTAAGCGTATCATTCGGCTTTCTATACGGGTAATACAACCCATTCAATAAATTGAAGGTAACGTCGAGGTAATTAACGACCGAGAGATTGGCCTCAAACTGTATAGAGAGATTGAAGCCCTTAAAGAAGGCTGTGAGTTCTTTTCTGAACCTGTCGCAAGCACGAGGTCCGCACTTAGTCATGGTCAAAAGACCATCGTCACGGTACAAACCACCGCCCGCGTTGAGGAATTCGTCCTTGATAGAGAAAAGAAGGAAAAGGCCGATAAGATCAGTAATATATATATATATATATATACATATATATATATATGTATGTGTATGCATATATATATATATATATATATATATATATATATATATATATATATATATATATATAGAGAGAGAGAGAGAGAGAGATAGGTATGTGTGTGTCTGTATAGAGAGAGAGGGTGTAAGAGAGAGAGTGTGTTGTGTGTAGTGGGATATAGAGAGACAGAGAAAGTTTTGTGGTTTAGTGAGAGAAGGAGATGTTGTCTAGTGAGAGAGAGGGTTAGAAAGGCATATAATGTTTTATTGAGAGAGGGGTAATATTTTGAGAGAGAATGGCAACATAAATGTAGGAGGGAAGAAAAATGTTTTAATATTGGGTTTCCCAGTAAAGTGGCTGTGTATATGAATGTGTGTGTTTATATGTATATGTGTGTATATATATATATATATATATATATATATATATATATATATATATATATATATATATATATATATATATATATATACATTATGAAGAGAGAAGAAACATTTAGATATAATTAGTAATAAAATGTATCATACCTAAACTGCTCCTAAATTCCTCGACTACGTAGTTTCGTGGCATAAACAAAAAACAATATATCATAAAGATATAGAGTCCTTGCGAGGTCTGCCGACTTATCAAGAGGATACCTCATTTTACTAGTCTCAAGAACGCGTCTACACGTATATATATATATATATATATGAATAAAATTAGTCCGTCGTCAGTGATCTTCCAACCGTCATTGGTATTTCTTCGCATTAAAGATCATATACCTCTGGCTGGTGCGAGCAATAACTAAAAAAAGGTATTGGGACACGTAAAATAGGGTGAAGCAAGCGAGACATGTAAACAGAGAGGGTAATGCAGCGGAAAGAGAGGCAGAGGAGAAACATGTCCGTGATAACTGTGAACTTAAGTTCGATCAAATCATAGACGAGGAGAGATACAGACCGTCCGAGCCGAGTGAGATGTAAGCGAGAAAAGGATTTCACACAGGTCAAGCGGAAGGAAGTGAGAGAGGGGGAGTAGCATAGAGTGAGTGAGTGAGTGAAAGTGTGAAGAAGAGGCCAGCTGAGAGAGAGTGACTGTGCAGAGGGGGTAAAATAAAGGTGAGAGATACAGAGAAAGGGGAAGCAGTAAGAAAGAAACAGACAGGTCACAGCGGATGGGGAAAAAAATAAATATATGAAAAATGGCGTGCTTCGTGTTGCAAATGGGATAAATATGAATAAAATTAGTCCGTCATCAGTGATCTTGCAACCGTCATTGCTATTTCTTCGCATTAAAGATCATATACCTCTGGCTGGTGCGAGCAATAACTTACCCCTTCTGCCAGTCACTCTCTCCCAGCTGGCCTCTTCCTCACACTTTCACTCACTCACTCTCTGCTACTCCCCCTCTCTCACCTCCTCCCGATTGACCTGTGTGAAATCCTTTTCTCACTTACATCTCACTCGGCTCGGACGGTCTGTATCTGTCCTCGTCTATGATTTGATCGAATTTATGTTCACAGTTATCACGGACTTGTTTCTCCTCTTCCTCTCTTTCCGTTGCATTACCATCTCTGTTTGTTTACATGTCTCGCTTGCTTCACCCTATTTTACGTGTCCCAATACCTTTTTTTAATTATTGCTCGCACCAGCCAGAGGTATATGATCTTTAATGTGAAGAAATACCAATGACGGTTGTAAGATCACTGATGACGGACTAATTTCATTCATATGTATCCTATTTGCAACATGCAGCACGCCATTTTTCATATATATATACAAATATATTACACAAATAGAAGTGTGTTACATAGTGAAATGTGTGTAAAGGATTATTACAAGTGATTTTTACCGTTACTGTATAGAAAACAAGATCTACAGGTTTGGCAATTAAATAGAAAAAAGACCTAAGTCAGAATCAAATCACTGAAGTAGAGTTTTAAATTACTAACCTTATATAAATATATATATATATATATATATTTATATATATATATATATATATATATATATATATATATATATATATATATATATATATATATATATATATATATATGTATATATATATATATATATTTATGTATGCATATTTATATACATATATATATTTATGTGTGCATATTTATATATATATATATATATAGACACACATATATATATATATATTTATATATATATATATATATATATATATATATATATATATATATATATATGTGTGTGTGTGTGTGTGTGTGTGTGTGTGTGTGTGTGTGTGTGTGTGTGTGTGTGTGTGTGCGTGCGTGTGTGTGTGTACGGCCATGTTAATTTATCGATCAAGGTCACCCCAGTATTTAGATTGTAACATGCCAATTTAATCATGGTATACAACTGGATCGAGATATACGAACAATCTAGATTAAAATAAGCTTGAAGTTCTATAAATATTTACTAGAATCCTTAGAATGTGTCAACACAATTGTCTCAAATTATGGAATTCGAAATAAAAGACTCCACGAATTAAGACAAATGCTACTTGAAAGACTCATTAACGTTAATAGATAACGAGTACATATCCAAGAACTTGGAAAACAAAATAAAGCCACTTCAGGTACAGCCAATTCTCTACCCGTTATTACAATACACAACCTCCAAAATACAGAGGTATATAACATTATCTATCAGAACATTCCACCATTGAGACAAAACCCTAGACTGAATCACAGACACACACACACACACGCTCACTCTCTCAGTGATACACTCTCTCTCTCATTCTTCATCCAGCCATTTGACATGTTGAAATTACACAGCCGACAACATAATTATGACTTTTCCTCGCATGACACTAACGTACGGACGTAGTAGAGAACAAAAATGTTATGTGTACATACACACATACACATCTTTCTCCCACTTGACGTATTGAATTGACACAGCCTTGATTTATTGGACTGCCAATGGACATAATCAGTGAACCATGGCAACCTTAACTTTTTGTGCAGTTACAAGTTACAATCATTATTGTTGATTGGTGGATTGGCAGTATCGGTAGAGGGTCGGCCGCCATGCTTTCCAGCATAGTTACGTCCCTTTACGATCTGAGTTCAAATCCCGCCGAGGTTGACTTTGCCTTTCATCCTTACGGGGTCGATAAAATAAAGTACCAGTAATGCACTGGGTAATTGCTGGCCTTGTGCCTAAAGTAGAAACAATTATTGTTGATTGGCAGTATCGGTAGATGGTCGGACGCCATGCTTTGACGCATTCTGACGCTATTATGAGTTCAAATCCCGCCGAGGTTAACTTTGCCTTTCATCCTTACGGGGTCGATAAAATAAAGTACCAGTAATGCACTGGATAATTGCTGGCTTTGTCCAAAAGTAGAAACAATTATTGTTATCATTTCGCCCCAAAACACTAAAGCACGGACGTAGTGGAGAACTAAAAAAAATTCATGACTACATGCATTCAATTCTAGTTCATTCTACCAACTGACAGTTTAAATTTAGAGAGCCTTGGATATTTTGGATGGTCATTAGAGAAATTCACTGAACCATGAAAGCTTTAACTTTTGACGCAAATGTTATTATTTTTTGTCACATAATATCATGCACGGGCGCATGTGAGAACTAAGGACGTTCTAAGACTAATCATGTGATTATCTTCAACCAATCAATTTTCTTCTTAAACAGGTAGGAATTTGAGACATTTTCTCTCGATACAGAAAGAGAATGTTCAAACTGCAGTCTGAGGCGAGACAGTTAAGGCATAGCTCCAAGTCTCCCAAACTCATTAAAATGTGAAACAGTAAAATTACTGTAGATAAACTTTCTAGTGCATATCAACTTCTTTTCTTTATATTGCCGCTCGGGTGGAATAACAAAATCTTTCATTCCTATATATATGAAGGCGTGTGGCTGAGTGGTTAGAGAATTGGATTCGCAATCGTAAGGTTGTGAGTTCGATTCCTGGACCAGGCGATGCGTTATGTCCTTGAGCAAGACACTTTATTTCACGTTGCTCCTTCTACCTGGAGTTGCGACCGATAGATAGTATTAGCAATTGGAAAGACCAACGGAAACATTGTTCCCTCGGTCCGATTTGACGAAAGTCGGCCGTTTAAGATATATATATATATATATATATATATTGTTATACTTTGGGAGGGTCATGTTGCCAATAAGAAACACATGCACCAGTTGTTTTCACTTCAATTTATTATAATAAATTTATAAATTTAGGAATTTATAAATTTCCGGTTGGTTGGTTGGTTCCACAACCAGATGGTTGTTTATATATTGTCAAAGTTCTTTCGTCACACATTCTGTGACCTCTTCAGTGACTGGGGATTCTTTTCTTTGTTTTTGTGTCTCTCCTTTGTTTTGTTTTTTTTGTTTTGTTTTGTCCTTTGTTCTGTCCTACGCCATTTTGTTTAGCAAGATTCTTTATCTGAAAACGTGTGTTGAAACCGATATTGTTATACTTTGGGAGGGTCATGTTGCCAATAAGAAACACACGCACCAGTTGCTTTCACTTCAATTTATTATAATAAATGTTGAGAAACAAAATGGCGTAGGACAGAACAATTTTGATTGGTCGGTAGAGGTCATGTGAATGTAAAAAACTGATTTTGCGCCAAAAGTAGGTTTGTGTCGGCTGACTGAGAAATGACTCTTTCACAACAAATATGTGTGTGTGTGTGTAGTAGTAGTAGTAAAGTGTTCGTTGTTGTGATAATGGTCAGCAGGGATGTGTGTGCGACCGCAGCCTGTTGACAGTTCAAATGCCTATTAAGACAAGTGTGTGTGTGTGTAGCAGAGTAATTTGTGGTAGAGGGATGGTCAGTAGGAATGTGTCTGTAAGTGAGTGGGGGATATTTTAACATGTTAAAAGATATTTTTCAGCTCTTGTCTTATACGGAGAAGTGTGTGTGTATGTGTGTGTGTGTGTGTGTGTGTGTGTGTGTGTGTGTGTGTGTGTGTGTGTGTGTGTGTGTGTGTGTGTATGTCTCTTTGTATGTTAATGTACGCGTGTGTATGTGTGTGTGTATATATGTGTGTGTGTGTGTGAGAATGTGTGTGTGTGTGTGTGTGGGTGGACCAGTATTTTTTTCCTGGTAAAATGGTGTACATTATTCGATATTTTCAGTAAAATCGATTCTCTCAATAGAACATCAAAAACCTTAATAATAAAAGGTGTGAAATGATATATAGTATTGGCATAATACCAAGGTGTGTGTGAGTGTGTGTGTGTGTGTCCAGATTGTACGTACTGAAAGGGGGATCCCTTAGGCCTTGCCGTATTGGAATACCTGTGCACAAATATGTATCTGGAGTGTGTCCAGATTGTAAGGCCTTGCCGTATTGGAATACCTGTGCACAAAAATGTATGTGCCCATCAGTGTGCAATGCATGTGTGTGTGTCGGCACGTTTATATCTATAGACATCAAAAGGTATGCACATTTGTGTATATTTGTGTTGCACCATAGAACATGTGTGTTTACGTATGTCATTGTGTATATATGAGGGTAGAGATGTGTGCTGATGTAGGTATGTATGTTGACGTGTGTATGTTGTGGGTTCGTCTTAGGGAGAAGTGTTTAGATGGGTCCGTATTTGTTAATAAAGTAAGATTCCTTGCTGATGCGCTGGGTGTGGGTGGTATTATCTTTAAATTTGTAGAGGGGAAAGATTCTGAAGTTGGGATGATTTTGGGCGGCACAGGTATCAATGTGTTCACTCAGTGGTATTTTCCTGTATTCCCGTATTTTAATTTGGGATCTATGGACAGTCATGCGTTGGCGGAGGCTGTTTTTGGTCTGACCTATGTATTGTTCTCGACAACCTGAGCAAGTTCATACATATATTAGATTTTCCGATGCACATGTGAAATTGTGTTTTACTATAAAACGTTGTCCTTCTTTGAAATAGAATTCCGAACCCTCTATTAGGTTGATGCAAATGCCACAGTTGGGTCTATCGCATTTTTTTACTGTGGGTTTCGTTGTTGTGGTTGGCAGTACTTTGGCATGTGTTAGGATGTTTTTCATTGACTTAGATTGTCTTTTGCTCTTTATGATATCGTGTGTTCGTAGGATTTGGTTCATTCTATGGTCCTTTTTCAACACAGGGATGTTCTGGAGGATGGTGTCAAAGGCCTCATTGCTGAGAGGTTGTGTGTGGAGATGTATGGAAGAGCTTTTAGTTTCGGTTGATTTACTTTAGAGTGTCTAAGGTCCTGGGTACTGAGTTTTAGGGCACGTTGGATTCCATTGTCAATTAGTGATGCAGGGTAGTCCCTGCCTATGAGTGTTTCCTTTAGTTCTTGTAGCCGTAAGTACCAGGTGTTTTTATTGGAGACTATAGTACAGATTCTCTTGGCTAAGTTGTAGGGAATATTAATTTTAACGTGTCTAGGGTGGCAAGAGTTGAAAGGAAGATATTGCTTGGAGTCTGTGGGCTTGTAGTATATGTCTGTTTCTATTTTTTTGTTATGGATCTTAATGAGGATGTCGAGGAAGGGGAGTTGTTGATGGCAGTATTCCATCGTGAAGTTAATATTCGTGTTGAGCCCATTTATAAGGGTGTGAAATTCTTTAAGTTTCTCGATGTTTTCGTGCCAAAGGATGAAGCAGTCATCTAGATATCGCTTCCAGTTCCTTTCTATGTGTAAGTGGAGAGTGTTTCCAAATTTGTTTAGGACTTTAGTGTAGAGGGTGATTTCCAGGTATCCCATGACTAGGTTGGCATAAGTGGGGGGCTGTTTTCGTTCCTATAGCGGTCCCAGATTTCTGCCTGTAGGGTTTGTTATTGAAAACGAAGTAATTGTTCTCCAAGATAAATTTGAGTCCGTCTACCACGATTTCTTTTTTGATGCGTTGTGGAAGTTCATTGTGGTAATTATCCAGCCAGAATTGGATAGCTTCTATTCCTAGGTTGTGGGGATGTTGGAGTATAGGTTGACTACATCGACCGTCACTAGTAGGGTTTGTTCAGAAAGTGGCATATTAGTGAGGTGTTTGAGCATATCTAGGACGTCCCTTATATAGATTTTGATGTGTTTGAGAAAAGGCTTGAGAAGGGTATCAATGAAGTTGCTAAGGCGGTGGGTTTCGCAAGCGGGGCCTGTTATTATAGGTTTTAATTTGAGATCATTGGGTGAGGGGACATTGATGACTATGTCTGTGGCTTCCTTGCATGCCTTACTTATTAATTCGCTTTTATGTACATTAGGGATACCGTAGAAAAGGCTGGATTTACTTGTGAAGTCTGTGATGAAGCTGAATTCCTTGTTAGTGAGTCCTACTTTGTATTGGTTGATCAGAGTTTTTAGGTTTCTCATAATTTTCTGTTGATTGTAGTGTTCAGCCTTTTCGTAGTATGTTTCGTTTTCCAAAGTGGAGAGCGCTAAGTTGATATAGAATTCTGTCTCCATTAGGACTACTGTACTCCCTTTATCAGCCTCTTTAATTGTAATGGTTCTGTCGGTTTTTAATCTATTTAATTCTTCCCAGTCTTTCTTGTTGAGGTTTGGCTTGTGTTTTTGTCTGTGCAAGTGTTGGTAAGGGAAGTTTGTGATGTGTTCACAGAATTCATCCAGGATTTTATTTCTACCTTTTGATGGGGTGTAATTGCTTCTATTTCTGGCTAATGATTCATCCTCATTGTACTGGTCGAATAGTTGTTCACTGAGTCGTAACTTTCTACAGAAGTCTGTGATGTCTTCCTTCATTTCATAGTAGTTAGGACGTAGTGGGGTCGGTGTAAATTTAAGACCTTTGGAGAGTAAGTTGATAAGGTTGGGTGTTGGTTCTGCACTAGTAAGATTGATAATTTTTTTGTTACTATCGGTTTCTCCTCCCTGTCTTGTGTTATTTTGTTTGCCTGTATCTGTGTGCTGTATCTAAAAAATGGTTGGGGTAGAGGGGTTGTCTGCTGATGTTAAGTGGTCTCCTGTGTTTGTTATATTCCTTGTTGTTGTAAAATGTGGTTCGGGTTGGTGGTTGTAGATTGAATGGGGTGTTCCTGTACTGCAAGTATGGGTGTGTGTTTATATGTGCTATGTTGGTGGTGTTATAGGTGGCCTACGTTGTTGGTTGTATCGTGTGGTGTGGGTTTGTTGTGTATTGTGGAAGCGAGAGTTGAGAAAATGGAAATTACCTTGCTGTCCCCTTGAAGCGGGGAAGTTGTTACATCTATCATGGTGGTGGTATCTTTTCCCTATGTTTGACGATGAGGCATCCGCGTAGTAGTTGAGTGATTTGGTATGGTGTCTCCTTGAAGGGGTAAAGCTGTAAATGTCATTCTGGGGGAGATGATTTCTAGGGTTACTGTTCCTTCTTATGGTAGCGAGGTTTGGAAGTTCATCTTCGGTGTGGTGCTTCCTTCTTCGTTTGTTAGTGGCTTGGGGGTTTTCCTATTTTTATGAACGGGTTATTGGAGGTGTAATCCGTTTGAAAAGTCGATTCATAGTGTAGGAACCAAGCGGCACTTTTTTCCCAGCGTTGAAGGGATTTCAGTTCTTCTCTGTTGCCAATGACTGCTCCTTCCTCTTGGGCATATGTTTTTTCATTAAAGAGGAAGGAGAAGCCATTGATGTTAGCATTGCAGGCGACATAGCTAACCTATTCATGGTATGGTGAGACAGTAGACTTAAACTTAAACTTAAAGAACAATTAGAAGACCCCTTAACCCTGATAATGTACTCCCGCTACGTTGATGATATAAACATCGTAGTTAAAACACACCCACTAGAGAACAGTCAGGAACTAGAGAAAAACACAATGGAAAGCATCCAGCAAATAGCTAACTCCATCCACCAGAGTATGAGAGTTACTATAGACTACCAAAGTAAACACCCCAACCATCGATTACCTGTACTAGACACAGAGCTCTGGTTAGATACCATTAATAACAAAAAACAAATCCTCCATTCCCATTATGCCAAACCCATGACTTCCAAATATCTGATCCATCGAAACTCAGCTGTTTCGGACCATACCAAAATCAACATACTGATTGCGGATTTGGTACGGGTGATGAGAAACGTGTCCCGCATGTGCAACCCCGAAGAACTAGAGAGACACATACAACACTTCATCCACCGTATGCAGTTCTCTGGTTACAATCAGAGAGATAAAATCAGAGTGTATAGAGGAGCCAGAACCAAATGGGAAAAAAATGGTAAATAATGACACAAATGGGACCTGCCCCTTGTATAGGAGCAAATTTTGGAATAGAATAGAAAGAACTAGGAATAAGGCTAATAGAATAAATTTATGGTATGATAGCAATAAATACCAGAGTGTAATGTTCATCGATACAACCCTTAGAGGTGAATTAGCTTACAAATTTAGAAGGGCCCTAGATAAACATAAACTCAATATTAAGATAGTATAAAGACCAGGTACCTCCGTAAAAACACTTATTAGCAAGACATACCCTTTTCAAAGACCCCCCTGTATAGATAAGAAATGTATAACCTATAAATTAAGCCCCCATATTAACTGTAAAACTAGAAATGTAGTATATAACATAAGATGTACTGAAGGACAATGTAGAGACAAAAACATAGTGTACATAGGCGAGACAGCTCGTAGTGTAGGGGAACGGATAAATGAACACTGGCGCGACCTTCAAGATAGTAAAGACTCATCTGTACTCTACCAACATGCTAAAATAGAACATAAGAGTAAATTAGAGAACATAGAAATAAAAATAGAATCTACACACAGAAAAGACGCAATGTTTAGACAAATCACAGAGGCAATAAACATAAAATAATTACAACCAAAATTAAATAGAAAACACGAGTGGAACAGCAACATCACAACTTACAATTAAGAACAAAATGAAAACACACACGGACATAGAACAAACAACCAACCTGTAACATGTAAATAAACAAATAAATAAACGAATATAAACACACACAGACACCCGGATGTGGCGCATGCGCAGACTGAGAACACAACACACACACAGAAACAAAATGGCATAGGACAGAACAAAGGAGAGGCACAAAAACAAAGAAAAGAATCCCCAGTCACTGAAGAGGTCACAGAATGCGTGACGAAAGAACTTTGACAATATATAAACAACCATCTGGTTGTGGAACCAACCAACCAACCAACCGTAAATTTATAAATTTCTAAATTTATAAATTTATTATAATAAATTGAAGTGAAAGCAACTGGTGCGTGTGTTTCTTATTGGCAACATGACCCTCCCAAAGTATAACAATATATATATATATATATATATATATATATATATATATATATATATATATATATATATATATATATATATATATATATATATATATATATATATATATATATATATATAACGGCGATGAATTAGTTTTGCGAAACAAATATTGTTATACTTGGGGACCCTCCCCAAGAATATATATATATATATATAGTTATAGATTCAATACACTGGTAGTTTCCCTGTTTTATTGATGGCACACGCTCTCTCTCTCTTTCTCTAGTGTGTTACCCTTTCTACACATTGTATTTTAAAGAGGTCAGGATTCCTTTTCCTTTGAGCACATAATTTACAGGGAATAACGAGAATCTATGGCTCCGTTAATTTATCTTAATATATATATATATATATTCATAAATAAATAAATATATAATTTATCTTGATATATATATATATATATATATATATATATATATATATATATATATATATAATGGAAAAATTTGAACTGGGACAAAACAGAGAGGCAGTACAACGAATGTTTATTAATTTCACGCTCTGGAGAGTAGGGTCTTGGTGGGTGACGACGTTTCGGGCATAAGCCCTTCCTCAGGTGAGAAGTGTGTGGGAACAGAGTTCAAAGGGTGCGTAGGGGAGTGGTGGAGAGACATATAGCGAAAGGAAACGGTGCGAATGAAAAAAATAAAAATAAAAATAAAAATAAAGCTTGATCAAAATACAAGGAATGAAATAAATTTAAATATAAAAGCATGATCAAAATAAACTGAAATTAAAAGGGGGGTAAAACAGGTGGTGGAAGGGTGTGGGTTGTGTAGGGGTGGTGGCGGGTGGAGTGGGGAGAGGGAGACGGGGTTTTCGAGCCGGGAGGGCTGAAGGTGGTGTGTGTGTGTAGGTGTACGTGTATGTGTGTGTGTGTGTATGTGAAAGTAAGGGTTGGGGGAAGAACGGGGTTGCATGTTCAGGAAGAGGTGTGTGTGGGGGGGTTTGTGGGTCGGAGTGTCTGTGCGTGTGTGGATAGATGGGTGGGGGGAGAGGAAACAGGAGGCTGAGGGTGTAAATATGTGGTGGAAAGCACGTGTGTGTGGGGTTTAAGCGTGTTGTGGGTGTAGGTGGCGTGTGGAGAAAAACATTTTTTGGGGGTGTGTGTGTGTGGGTGAGTTATATAGGTGATTACGTAAGAGGATGGTTGAAAAGTTGGTAAAATCCAAAGGTGTTTAGTGGATTCTGTGGTGGTCAATTTCTACGTGCGAGTATTCCATGAAGCGAAGGTCGGAAGAGGAGAGATGTGGGGTGCGCGCGCAACAGGAAGTGGTCAAGCAGTGGGAGTGCTGTGTGTCTGTTTGTGCTGGGAGGTGGTCAGAAGGCATAGCAGCAGTCGGTGGAATGGTAAAGGGGCGAGGATGGGTAGGTGTGAAAGTTGGAGTGAGGAGGGTGTGTGTGTGTGTATTAGTAGAGGTGTTAGTGGGATGAGTGAGTGTGGAGCGAGGGTGTGGGTGGAGCGGGGAGAGAAGGGTGTGTGTGGTTCAATGGAGGGAGTGTGGTGTACTGGTGTGTGTGTAGTTTGATGAAGGGGTGTTAGTGGGTGTTAGTATACGGGAGGTGGGGAGGGGTTGAATGCAGGTGTGAGTGGAATTAAGTGGTGGTAGGGTGTGTAGAGTTGGTGGTGTACGAGGGTGTGTGGGTACGTGTGCGTGGGGTTGGGGGGTGTTAGTGATGTTAGTTGCGTGTGGGGTGGGTGGTGTAAGTGGGTGCGTGTGTTCGTGTGCTTAGGGTTAGGGGGTGTTAGTGAGGTTAGTTGCGGGGTGGTGGGATGGAGGTGTGGGGGTGAGAGGTGTAGGGTTGAGGGTTAGTGGTGGTAGTAGGGTGTGTGTTTAGTGTGAGCGCGTGTATATATGTGCCGGTGGGTGTGTGCGTGTGATAAGGAGGGGGAGGAGGAGAAGAAGGGAGGGATGTTAGTATGTTAGTTGGGGAAGGGTGGTCAGATGAGGGGTGGAGTGGAGGTGTTAGTATTGTTAGTTGTGGGGTGGGCGGTGAAAAGGAGGGGTGTGTTAGTGGTGTTAGTGAGGGATAAGTGTGGGGGGAGGGGGGCGGTCGAACGCTAAAGGAATAAGGGTGGGGAGTTCAGGCCGGAGGGAGTGTGGGTCTGTAAGATGAAGATAGTTCGTTGTTCGACCCTAAGGCGATTGGCGGGTGTTCCGTGGCACTGGAGTAGGTCACAGACTGTGAGATGGCGTGCGGAATGTCCAGAGCCACCAAAGTGGCGGGCGATGGGGGAACTACCCCCGAGACGAATATCCCGGAGGTGCTCAGTGAATCGGTCCACAAGGCGACGTCCCGTCTGTCCGACATAAGTCGCGTTGCACTCCGTGCAGCGAAGTCCGTAGACTAGGTTGGAGGAGGTGCAGCGGAAGGCATGCCGGACAGAGAGAGAGTGGCCGTTGGGACCCTGGAAGGGGGTGGTGTTGGTGATGTGGGGACAGGTGTTGCAGCGGGGCCTAGAACAGGGAAAGGAACCGGGGGGAACAGAGCGTGGGTTGGGGGGTAGGGAGCTGTGCACGAGGAGGGTGCGGAGATTGCGTGCGCGTTTGAAGGTGGGGAGTGGTGGGGTTGGGAAGATGTGGGAGGTGGAGAGGTCGGACTGGAGGCGTCGGAAGAGGCGGCGGATGGTGCGGTGGAGAGGTAAGGTGGAGGGGTGGTAGGTGGTGGGGAAGGGGAGATGGTGGGTGGGTGTGCAGTGGCGTGGGGTGAGGGTGGTGGAGCGGGGGACAGCACGGGCGCGGGTGAGAGCGGTGTGGACGAGAGAGGGGGGGGGGGGGGGTAACCTCTGCGGATGAAATGGCTGACTAGGGAAAGGGCCTGGGACTCAAAGTCAGCATCTCGGCTACAGAGGCGGCGGATCCTGAGAAGTTGGGAGTAGGGAATGGAGTGTTCAGTGTGGGCGGGAAGAGGTGAAGTCGAGGTAAGAGTGGGAGTCGGTGGGTTTGAAGAAGGCGGAGGTGACGAGGGAGTGGTGGGAGGGGTCGAAGGCGACGGAGATGTCTAAGAAGTGGACGTGGGTGGTGGAGATAGAGGTGGTGAAGTGGAGGGAGGGGTAGAAGGAGCAGAAGAAGGAGAGAAAGGAGTCGAGCTGTTCTCGGGTGAGGGTCGTGGATCCGATACAGTCGTCAATGTAACGACCATACAGTTCGGGCGTAGGGCCGGTGTACTGGGCAAAGATTTGGGCCTCAACATGGCCAACAAAAAGGTTGGCATAGTTCGGGCCCATTCTTGTACCCATGGCTACCCCCGTGACCTGTTGGTAAAACTCACCCGAGAAGGAGAAACAATTCAGGGTGAGGACCAGCTCGGCGAGGCGAAGGAGGGTGGGGGTGGAGGGAATGGGGGAGGGGCGAAGGTCGAGGTAGTGTTTGAGGGCGCGTAGGCCGTCGGCGTGGGGGATGACGGTATAGAGGGACTTGATGTCTAGGGTGAAGAGGAAGGGCTGTGGGCCGGGTGGGTAGGTGAAGGAGTCGAAAAGGCGCAGGGCGTGGTTGATGTCGGAGATGTGGGAGGGGAGGGTGGTGACAAGGGGGGCGAGGATGGAGTCGAGAAAGGCGGAGATGAGTTCGGTGGGGCAGTTGCAAGCGGAGACGATGGGGCGGCCGGTGTTGTCGGGTTTGTGGTGTTTGGGGAGGAAGTAGATGGTGGGGGTGCGGAGGGTGCGGACGATGAGGTGGGAAGCGGTGGGGGGGCGGGAGGCGATAAGGTCTTTGATGCTGGAGGAGACTTGTTGTTGGTAGAGGGGGGTGGGATCGGAGGGTAGAGGGCGTTAAAAGAGGGGGTTACAGAGCTGTCTGAGGGCTTCGGCCGTGTAGAGGTCCGCGCGCCACACCACTACGGCGCCTCCCTTGTCCGCCGGTTTGATGACGATGTCATCTCGGCTACGGAGGGAGCGGAGAGCGAGGAGTTCGCCCCGTGAGATATTGTACCGTTTGGAACGGTGGCGGAAGTCGAAACGATATATATATATATATAATTGGAAATCAGTAAAATCGAATCTCTGGCGGTTTGCAAGTAAATATATATATATATATATATATATATATATATATATATATATATATATATATATATATATATATATATATATATATATATATATATATATATATTAGAAAGTGAGGTTTTTTTTACAAAATGAAAAATAACCGAGGTGTCCTACACGAGTGGAAGTATAAAGAAAAAGAGATGAAATCGAAAATGCAACCGAAGTCTTATTTTTTTTTTAAATATATATATTTATTTGGTTCCTTTACCGGTTTCGCAGTTCTTCTGCTTTTCAAAAGGTGAGTTGAGATGGAGGGTCTGTGGTTTTTCTCACATGTGAGAAAAACCACAGACCCTCCATCTCAACTCACCTTTTGAAAAGCAGAAGAACTGCGAAACCGGTAAAGGAACCAAATAAATATATATATTTAAAAAAAAAATAAGACTTCGGTTGCATTTTCGATTTCATCTCTTTTTCTTTATATATATATATATATATATATATATATATATATATATATATATATATATATATATATATATATATATATAAATATATATATACATATATATATACATATATATATACATATATATATATTCATAAATAAATAAATATATATATATATATATATATATATATATATATATATATATATATATATATATATATATATATATTTATGTATATATATGTATGTATATATATATATATATATATATATATATATATATATATATATATATATATATATATATATATATATATATATATATATATATATATATATATATATATATATATATATATTAAGATAAATTAACGGAGCCATAGACTCTCGTTATTCCCTGTAAATTATGTGCTCACAGGAAACGGGAATCCTGACCTCTTTAAAATACAATATAAAGAAAGGGTAACACACTAGAGAGAGAGAGAGAGAGAGAGAGAGAGAGAGAGAGAGAGAAGAAGAAGAAGAAGCAGAAGAAGAAGAAGAAGAAGAAGAAGAGAGAGAGAGAGAGAGAGAGAGAGAGAGAGAGCGTGTGCCATCAATAAAACGGAAATCACCAGTGTATGGAATCTATTACCTATGGAAGGCAGGGTAGACACACAATTATTAAAAATATAAATTAAAATGTATATACGCACCTCTATAACTATATAACACACACATACAAATCCAAAGAGATCTGTTTCGCCAGGAAGTTGTTGACTGAAATGGAAGCGCCTATGGGTCATCAGCGTGTGTAAAGTAGATACATTCCAGACAACTCTAAGAAAATATAAGATAACAGTCCTGCAACACGCGGCAGAGAGATGTGACAGCGTGCATAGGACAGTGAACCAGTGGTATCTGAGAGACGAGCTGCTAGAAATGGCAGCCCAAAACCACTCAAAGAGACGTGCTCAACCAAACAGAGAGAGAGTAAAGACTGTTATAAGGAGCGTGTTACCCTTTCTAAGTGTATTTTAAAGAGCTCAGGATTCCTTTTCATTTGAGCACATAATTTACAGGGAATAACGAGAGCCTATGGCTCCGTTAATTTATCTTGACATTTCGCTTCTTATAACAGTCTTTCCTCTCTCTCTGTTTGGTTGAGCACGTCTCTTTGAGTGGTTTTGGGCTGCCATTTCTAGCAGCTCGTCCCTCAGATACCACTGGTTCACTGTCCTATGAACACTGTCACATCTCTCAAGTCTGCGAGGTTGGAGTGGAGGGTTGTTTGGGTTTTAAATGCTCTGATGTTGGGTTTGAATAGTTTTTAGGATTCCCCAGTTCAGCAGCCAGTACGTTAAAGAAAATTGATAGTTACAACAATAAAGGCTGAACATAGAACACATTTTTTAACAAACAATAATTTGTATAACCATAATGGAAATTCCAAGTAACAGAAACTATTTAAATTACATTGTTAGAGCCTCAGAGTATACAATATTTTTTGTTCGGCCCTCCGGAGCAAAGATGAAGAGATTGTTTGGCGAGCTCACCCTAGAGCATCCTACATACAATTGAGCATGGGAGAATCACTGATTTCGTAGCTCGTCTCGCGGAGAAGCTCTGTAGACGTTGACCTCTGGACACTCCTGTCAGGAGCAGATAAGCTGTAGTGACTTAGAGGTCTACCACCACTCTCCAGGCCATTGTTTTCAAGACAAATGAGCGCCTCATTGAAAACGACATCTTATGTTACGTTTGGATTGTGTCTGCGTGTGCGGTGGAGGATGTCCTCAGCTAGACTTTCTCGGGTGAGATGCCAATGGCTGTCCTCGTGTAACATACCACGCATCTGGCAAGCCAAACGATAAGTGGAACATTGATGGCCATTGATGGTTCTCAGATCTTGGAAAGACTGTTGTCCTCTAACCTCGAACAGTAACAATAACGATAAGCCATCTGTGCTTTCGTGAAATAAATAGGTTTTTGTTTTTGTGTATGCAAAAATATCTGCACACGAATATTAAAATAACAGATTAAAATTTAGGCAAAGGCTTTCACTCTTAACGGGATCTTCTGAAACTAAAAAAATTAATCTGTGAACGCAGCAGTAAATATTTCGAAAAACATTATCTAATGCAGACAGCCAGACATGCAGAGACATATTATAAGGGCACTACGTTATAGCTATGTATCTATCTAAAAAGACAGACTAAGAAAAAGAGGGGAATGTGGTGCGACGTCATAAGAAAAAGTGAGGAATGTCGTATAACCGGAAGTGTTGACACTTGAAATTTTAAAGAAGTGAATATTTAAATAATGTGTTTAATCTTTTAACAAAATTCAGTAGACAAAAATACCCTCACTTTTTTACTTGGAAAAAGTCATCTATGGTGCAAATTTGGTGCTGTTTGGTCCAGACGTTTGGCGAAAGGTTTGTTACATACATACGGCCGTCAGCTTTATATATATATATATATATATATATATATATATATATATATATATATATATAAAACATGAGAAGAAAGAAGAATACTGCGTGGTTGCACATGGGTTTCATATGATAAAATTAGTCCCTCGTCAGTGATTTGCCAACCATCATTGGTATTTCATCACATTAAAAATCATATACCTCAGGTTGGTGCGAGCAATAACTAAAAAAAGCTATTGGGACAAGTAAATCGCGTAAAGCGAGTGAGACAAGTAAACAACATAGAAGGATAAAAGCAAACCGAAGATAGGAAAATAAACAAGCAACATGGTAATCCGGTCAGCATAAGCTGGGTGGATTTCATGAGCGATCAAGATACAGACCGTCCGACATGAGTGAAATGTGAGCAAGAAGAGACCCCACTACTAGCCAAACGGGAGGAAGTGAGAAGGGGAGGAACAGAGAGTGAGTGAGTGGAAGTGCGATGAAGAGGTCAGTCGAGAGAAAGTGTAACTGACAGAGGGGGCGAAAGAAGGTGAGTGCAAGAGAGAGAACGGGGAAGCAGTAAGAGAGAAACAGACAAACGCAGCCGAGGTAAATATGTATAAAAAAACATGAGAAGAAAGAAGAATACTGTGTGGTTGCACATCGGTTTCATATGATAAAATTAGTCCCTCGTCAGTATATATATATATATATATATATATATATATATATATATATATATATATATATATATATATATATATATATATATATAAATTAATAAAATAATGAATAAACAAAGAAACAGTTCCTTATATTAAAAAATTCATCATTTTACGATCGTTTCTAGGATATATATGTTAGTGTTGGTATGCATATCCTATAGATCTATGTAAAATTTTTACAAACTATCAGAGGGAATATACATACCTACACATATATATGCTGTCTTCAGAAATAATGATATTTGTTTATTGAAAAAACCAACAAAGATTTAATACAATAGGTCTGTTTGGGAACAGGTTTTGAATTGACCAATAGAAAGATAGTGAAGGTCAAGATAGTAATATAGTAGTAAAAGAACCTTAATTTATGGGTAGAGGAAGGTAGATTTCAGTTTTGGATGGAAAGAATATTATGAATGAAAGATTATTTTAGGGATGAGAATAGGTCATATGCTGACCTCAGAAATAATTATATTTGTTCATTGAATAAACCAACAAAGATTTAATATAGTAGGTCTGTTTGGGAACAGGTTTTGAATTAACCAAAAGAAAGGTAATAATTGGCCAAATGGTAAAATAGTAGTAATTGAAGTTTATTTTAGGGGTAGAAGAAGGCAGATTTCAGTTTTGAATGGAAGGAGTATGAAGAATGAAAAGGTTATTTTAGGGGTGAAAATAGGTCAGGTCAGTAAAAGGTAACACGAAAAGTTGCTGTTATAAAAGAATAATGCCAATGTAAATATCTAAGAAGACTAAAATTTTACGCTAAAAGTGTTAGTGAAGAAAATATATATGGAATTTACATCTATGAAAAGAATATAAATTAATTTAATTGATGGGTATATTTACATTGATAAAATTATATTAATGCATATAGATATGATAAATAAGAGTTAGATGTAATTGAAGAGTGCTGTTAAAGACGAGGGGAAATTAAAAAAACATAAAAAGAATATATATATATATATATATATATATAATTATTGGGGGGGGGGGTAAATTTATTAGTGAGAAATAATAAATATATAGAGATTTCAAGGAACATAGAATCATAACCTGAAATTAAAACATTATATATGGAGGCACATGGCTTAGTGGTTAGAGCATTGGCCTTGCAATCGAAAGGTTGTGAGTTCAATTCTCAGACCGGGCGATGTGTTGTTTCCTTGAGCAAGGCACTTTATTTCACATTGCTCCAGTTTAATCAGCTGTAGAAATGAGATGATAGGGACTGGGGTCCCTATCATTCCACTGCAAAGTGGTCGTGGAGGTGCCACGGCAAAAACGCACCCAGCAGTCACTGTAAATGAGGTTGGTGTTAGGAAGGGCATCCAGCTGTAGAAATCAAGCCAGAATCAGTTCCCGTCCCACCCTTGCAAGCAGGGAAAAGTGGACGTAAAATGAAATGATGATGATTGAAATGATGATATATGTTTACTTAATGGTATCAATTTTAGGAAAAGATAGTTGTAAGAAGGAAAGTAAAATTATGTAGTTCATCAGTAGTAGAATATTAATAATAGCGACAGGAATTAATAATATCGTGTAATCATAAACTGAGAAAAACCTTTAAATATTATAAACCTAATTAATATACATTTTAGAAATTAATATAAAAACTATAATTTCTACAGCTGATTAAACTGGAGCAATGTGAAATAAAGTGCCTTGCTCAAGGAAACAACACATCGCCCGGTCTGAGAATTGAACTCACACCCTTACGATTGCAAGGCCAATGCTCTAACCACTAAGCCATGTGCCTCCGTATATAATGTTTTAATTTCAGGTTATGATTCTATGTTCCTTGAAATCTCTATATATTTATTATATCTCACTAATAAATTTAACCCCCCCCCAATAATTATATATATATATATATATATATATATATATATTCTTTTTTATATTTTTTTAATTTCACCTCGTCTTTAACAGCACTCTTCAATTACATCTAACTCTTATTTATCATATCTATATGCATTAATATAATTTTATCAATATAAATATACCCATCAATTAAATTAATTTATATTCTTTTCATAGATGTAAATTCCATATATATTTTCTTCACTAACACTTTTATCGTAACATTTTAGTCTCCTTAGATATTTACATTGGCATTATTCTTTTATAACAGCAACTTTTCGTGTTACCTTTTACTGACCTGACCTATTTTCACCCCTAAAATAACCTTTTCATTCTTCATACTCCTTCCATTCAAAACTGAAATCTGCCTTCTTCTACCCCTAAAATAAACTTCAATTACTACTATTTTACCATTTGGCCAATTATTACCTTTCTTTTGGTTAATTCAAAACCTGTTCCCAAACAGACCTACTATATTAAATCTTTGTTGGTTTATTCAATGAACAAATATAATTATTTCTGAGGTCAGCATATGACCTATTCTCATCCCTAAAATAATCTTTCATTCATAATATTCTTTCCATCCAAAACTGAAATCTACCTTCCTCTACCCATAAATTAAGGTTCTTTTACTACTATATTACTATCTTGACCTTCACTATCTTTCTATTGGTCAATTCAAAACCTGTTCCCAAACAGACCTATTGTATTAAATCTTTGTTGGTTTTTTCAATAAACAAATATCATTATTTCTGAAGACAGCATATATATGTGTAGGTATGTATATTCCCTCTGATAGTTTGTAAAAATTTTACATAGATCTATAGGATATGCATACCAACACTAACATATATATCCTAGAAACGATCGTAAAATGATGAATTTTTTAATATAAGGAACTATTTCTTTGTTTATTCATTATTTTATTAATTTATCTTAACTCTGTTTTCCGTTAATTTTCACCGAAAAAATTTTTTGAATACATCTTCTCTTTTCATGATATTCGGATTACATTGAGTTCTTCATACGGATTGGACACTACCGTACTTTTTGGTAGATTTATCTACATATATACATATATATATATATATATATATATATATATATATATATATATATATATATATATATATATATATATATATAGTTATGTAATAAACAACATAAGGCAATTATTTCATTTACCAGTGGTTTCTTAAAAGCAAAAAAATGTAGCTTTCAATCATCAGAATGAAAAAATCCTGGAGTATTTATTGACGTTGGATTTTAAAAACAAAAATGCAATCTATATGAAAGTGAGGCTGGAAAAGGAAGAAGGAAAGAAAAAATAAAATAAAAACACACATGCAAACACACACATATATATGTGTATATATATACATACACATACATACATCCACACATAAATATCAACATATCCATACATACACATACATATATACACACACCTCTACATACTCACACACACAAATAAATATAAGAAAAAAGATATAATAAAAAACATAAAAATGAATATAAAGACTATTATAATGTTGACAGCGATACAGGCAACAAATAAATGTACAAACACACGTGGTAAGCAATACACACAAATGCACGTACACATACATACGTAAAAATAAATACATACAAACACTCTCACACATAAATATACATATACAAATACATAAACACATACATACGCACACACAAATACATACGCATACACTCACATATACATATATACACACACATACATACATATATATATATATATATATATATATATATATATACACACATACATACATAACGATACAAATATACACATACATATACATACATATCACAAACACATACATACAAATACAAACACAGACATATATATGTTTGTAAAACTCATTCTTAGATAATTCATATGAACCTTATTTAACTCTAAAATATATATATATATATACACACATATATACACACACATACATACATACTCACATACACATATATACCTACACACACATACATACATACACATACGTATGCATACGTACATACACACACACACACACATATACACATATAACTAAATATATATATATATGAGAAAGAACATAATTATTATATATATATATATAAAATAAATATTGTATATATAAAAAACATATATATATATATATATATATATATATATGTGTGTGTGTGTGTGTGTGTGTATGTAAAAGGTAAACAGAAATAACAACACAATCGGTACAGTATATGGAAGGAATATATTAGGTTAACGCTTGAAATAACAGGAAGATAGTCTTAAAATTTCGGACGCTAGTCTTTCATCAGAAGAAAGAATGAGAAATAAGATTATTGAGGTGACGAGTGGGTTGTAATTGGAAAAAAATGTCTTAGATAAAAATAACAGGTCCATTCATGTTGACATCTCCTGCAACACTAAAGTAAGTTTTTTTTTTATATATCTCACATGGGTAAAAATTAAAGAAAAAAATGATCTTATGTATAAGTTACTGACACTGAGCAAGCACTCGTTAGAAGAAAGTTAATGTGTTTTACTTAAGGTCGGATATACCATAAGATGTGTATTTGCTCACCTTTTTTCAATTGTGATAATAGAAAAGTTACTACGTTATATATCATTCATAAAGCTATTCTTACGAAGAGGTACGATAGATATATAAAATACATAATTATCGCTTTCCTTCAGTGGGTGTTATGTTATAGACAATGACATACTGTAATATATGACTAATACTTTCGAAAAGCTTTGCGAAAAATATTGCGAATTATTCTTTTACGGTTTATGTGATAAACTACTGACGTTTAGAAAACATCTAGAAACAAAAACTATAGAGAAGCTTTTCGTATACAATATTACTGCTTTTGGTATATGTGTGTGAGTGTGTGTGTGTGTGTGTGTGCGTGTGTGCGTGTGTGTTGTGTGTGTGCGCGTGTGTGTGTGTGTGTGTGTTTGCGTATATTTCCATGCATAGATAAAAAAAAACTATTTTCTTCATGTAATGTTTATGTAAAAGAGAACAGCTCCAATATTTGTTTGAAATCAAGAGCAAAGTAACATTACTCTTTAGTATTAATCTATTTGCATACAAAATATATAGTAACGTAGTCTTTCTAAATTATAATGTATTGATGAAAATCTAACCTACAAACCAAAACCGTGACTGAATGTCTTACCTTTCTAGGATCACAAACACACATACATTCACACACGCCCCCCCCCCACGCGCGCGCACACACACACATATAGATATATATGTATGGAAGGCGTTTTTCGTATTTGTTACCGCAAGAGTATGCGGGACCATTTAATACACAGTAGTATGGAATATTTATTTTATCCATACATAGACAACTATCATCTTTATAGAGAAAGGAAGACGTAACTCTTTGTAAGATGAAAATAATGTGAAAGATATATATATGTATATATATATATATATATATATATATATATATATATATATATATATATATATATATATATATATATATATATGTATATATCTATATCTATATCTATATATATATATACATATATATATATATATATATATAAGGAATAGAAGGAAACAAAATTTCATTTCTCACTCTTAGTACGGCACTTACTTAAATGTAAGTATGTATGTATACGTACATATATGTATACAAACGTACAGTAGTATGTATATATATACACATATATATATATGCACGTATCGGTTTACCGAACATTTATTATAATGTTCCGTTTGTTTGTTTGTAAACAAACAAACAGCCCGAATTACAGTGTTTAGGCAACCACGTCACCTTTTTGTTCAACACTGACACAGGAACGATGTAGAAGTTTCAAGCTTATTAACTATCGTCAGCATCGTATTCCTTCCTGCCAGATGGTTGGACGTCTGAAAGTATATACTTTCCTTATGCATATTAACGGCTGAGCAGCCTAATTTGCATATCGAGTGAGTTCAGTCGGCCGGGCACACCGAAAACGATAAATGGAATAAAATGAAACGAAATTTCATTTCTCATTCTTAGTACGGCACTTACTTAAATGTAAGTATGTATGTATACGTACATACATATATGTATACAGACGTACAGTAGTATGTATATATATACACACATGCACACATATATATATGCACTGTGTCAGTGTTGAACAAAGAGGTGACGTGGATGCCTAAACTGTACGGCTTAATTCGGACTGTTTGTTTGTTTACAAACAAATAAACGGAGCATTATAATAAATGTTCGGTAAACCGATACGTGCATATATATATATATGTGTGCATGTGTGTATATATATACATACTACTGTACGTCTGTATACATATATGTATGTACGTATACATATATATATATATATATGTATATATATATATATAACAAAGAGGGTGTGTAAGGTACCAGGTGGACAATAACGCACCATAGTCCTGAATACTTAGGGTAGTAGAATGGGTAATAGGAAAAGAGTCAGGACCCCGACGGCTGAGCTCCGACCGCTTCGACAGCTATATCTAGCTGTCGAAACGGCCGGAGCTCAGCCGCCGGGATCCTGAATCTTTTCCTATATATATATATATATATATATATATATATATATATATATATATATATATATATATATATATATATATATATATATATATATATATATATATATATATATGAAGACAAACATAGAATATTCGAAAATATTCTGTATGTTTATAATAAACATTTTGAAGACCTAATCGCTATAGAATAGAATACGTCACGTATTACAATTTTCGAATATTCTATGTTTGTCTTCACATATATATCGCTATTTCAGAGCATTAAATCCAAATATATATATATATAATGTTGGTGTGGCATGCTTAAAACATCCGTTTGCGGTAGGCCGTTTGAGCACTCGATGCTTTTACAGAGCAGAGTATAATATCACATAAGAAACATAGAATCAGTGGTGCGACGAATAACAATTATTAAACATATTACAATCGTTTCTCTGGCAACCAGCTCAAGGCACGATCGGAAACACTGCTTCGAAGAATCGAGACGTATCTGAGGGCCGTACGATTTCAGAGTCAGGTTCGATCATTACATTGATCGTGCCTTGAGCTCCGTTTCTTATGTGATATATGCAAAAAATGAAATTTCATTTCTCACTCTTAGTACGGGTGATACTTAAATGTAAGTATGTATACGTACATACATATATGTATACAGACGTACAGTAGTATGTATATATATACATACGTGCACACATATATATATATATATATATATATATATATATGTACTTATGGGTTTACCGAACATTTATTATAATGCTCGGTTTGTTTGTAAACAAACAGCCCGAATTATTAGCCGTACAGTGTTCGCCAACCATCGTTGCCCTTTTGTTCAACACTGACAAAGGAACGATGAATTAGTTTCTAGCTTATTAGCTGTCATCAGCACCGTATATTTTTCCAATTATCGTTTTCGGTACACCCGGCCGACTAACTCACTCAATATGAAAATTAGGCTGCTCAGCCGTTAATATGCATACAAGTATATACTTTCAAACGTTCAATCGACTGACAGGAAAGTATACGGTGCTGATGACAGTGTTGAACAAAAGGGCAACGATGGTTGCCGAACACTGTACGGCTTAATTCGGGCAGTTTGATTACAAACAAACCGAACATTATAATAAATGTTCGGTAAACCCATACGTACATATATATATGTGTGCATGTATGTATATATATATATACATACTACTGTACGTCTGTATACATATACGTATGTACGTATACATACTTATATTTATATATATGCATATATATATATATATATATATATATATATATATATATATATATATATATATATATATATATATATATATATATATATATATATATATATATATATATATATATATATATATATAGGAGGAGGTTATAGTTCACTTGAAGCATTGTGTAATGAGGTATAAACGTTTGTATATGTATAATAAAGCCAAAACAATGCAGGTATGGACATAGAATAAAGAATGCAAATGCAAAAGATATTGTTGACAATTAGTCTTTTACCTTAGATTTATTTAAATGTCCTTAATTTTCGAGATAATATCGCTTCTTCAGAGGGAAGTAAAGCTCTCAAACCACTGTTCTAAATAACTTGCCAAGTCATGCTCATGCATGGCTCATGCATGACTTGGCAAGCTATTTAGAACACTGGTTTGAGAGCTTTACTTCCCTCTGAAGAAGAGATATTATCTCGAAAATTAAGGACATTTAAATAAATCTAAGGTAAAAGACTAATTGTCAACAATATCTTTTGCATTTGCATTCTTTATTCTATGTCCATACCTGCATTGTTTTGGCATTATTATACATATACAAACGTTTATATATATATATATATATATATATATATATATATATATATATATATATATATAAACGGAAAAAATGAAACGAAATTTCATTTCTCACACTTAGTACGGCTGTTACTTAAATATAAGTATGTATACGTACATACATATATTTATACAGACGTACAGTAGTATGTATATATATATACATACATGCACACATATATATATGTACGTATGGATTCACCGAACATTTATTATAATGCTCGGTGTTCAACCATCTGACAGGAAGGTATACGTTGCTGACGATAGCTAATAAGCTTGAAACTAGTACAGCGTTCCTTTGTCAGTGTTGAACAAATGAGCAACGATGGTTGCTAGACATTGTACGGCTTAATTCGGGATGTTTGTTTACAAACACACCGAGCATTATAATAAATGTTCGGCGAATCGATACGTACATATATATATGTGTGCATGTATGTATATATATATACATACTACTGTACGTCTGTATACATATATGCATGTACGTATACATACTTATATATATATATATATATATATATATATAGACGTGTACATGATGTAAGTCATCTAGGAATATATCTTAGAAAGTCACGATGTGTAATTACCTTTATAACCAAACGCATCTCACATTTCAATCACTAATTTTACTTTAGTGTATTTTTATATTTTAAGTTACGGTCTACGAGAGTTAATGATATATTTTCCAGTTGAATGCCAAGTTATTGAATATTTATTCGATGTTTACATGCTATCTTAGTTTCTTCTGTGTTTTAGTATTTTTTCTTTCTTATTCTTCCAATTTCCGAACACAAACCTGGCACCTTACTTCATTTCCTTTCTTCATACTATTTCTTTCTTTCATTCGCTATATTTTGTCCTCAGTTCTAGATATTTATAAAGATATTTTTCTTCCATATTTGGACATTATTTGTGCAATTATTGTAAACAATATCAAAGTCGAATATTTAACCCATGTATTATTTCATTTATTTCATTTATTTCCGACTTAGACTACGGCCACGCTGTAGCACCACCTTGCCACAATTTCTTGTAATTCTGAGTTGTTACTAAATATTCAATATTATAATTATATACATTAAAATCCCGCCGTGGTTAACTTTTGACTTTCATCCTTACGGGGTCGATAAAATAAAGTACCAGTAGTGCACTGGATAATTGCTGGCCTTGTGCCAAAAGTAGAAACAATTATAATTATATACATCATACGTCATATGTCATCGTAACTTGTTAAATTTAACTTCGATTTTTATAGTTTGAAGAACAAACATGTTTATTAATTAGTCAATCGAGATCGACTATATCACTTTTTAATTAGTAATTCCGCAAAATCTAAACAGATGAAAGTGAATTGATTTAGTAATGTTATTTATTTTTCTATATAAAAATAAAACATGGAACGGGAAACATAAAACGTTTAAATCTAATAAATAAACATTCAATAATTTACAGGGTGGAATGTAAAATATGTTTTGATTAGAAAATAATCTGTATTACTTAACAGAAACGTTGCTTCACACGAATATATGTATGACATTATTTAATTTCGTGGATTGAGCAGTGGATTGGTAGTATAAGTAGAGAGTCGAATACCATGCTTTGCAGCATACTGTTATGGCCCTTTACGTTCTGAGTTCAAATCCCACCGAGGTTAGCTTTGCCTTTCATTCTTGCAGGATCGATAAAATAAAGTACCAGTAACACACTGGGTTCGATATAATCGACTTTCTCCTCCCCCAAATTGCTGGACTTGTGCCTAAAGTTCAATTATTGAGTTCCCCTCTAGTGCAGAATTATGTGTGTATGTATGTGTGTGTGCGTGTAATTATATATATATATATATACATACATGTGCAAAGTAATAGAAATCTATTACGGCGGCTTTAGCCTGAATACGTCTGTCGTTTCCGGACCAGTATTTGATGGAGGCTGGTAGTTACTTTACTTGGACAGTTTGGGTGTGTGGCTTGAAAGGAGTCATTGCTTTTTATTTTATATCTTGTGTTTTATGTGTCTGGTGAATGGGGTTGTATCCAGCTTTCTTCTTTGCGTATGTAAGAGTTCGTGCAACGCCATTTTCCTGTTGTTTAACATTATAGAATTGGTACTGAAACCTCCCTCATATTCCTCCTTACTTTCTCAAAATATAGTTACACAGGATAATGTTGTCTAAGAGAAACTATACCTAAAAATATCCAGACAGTCGTGTATTAAATTAATATCTTATATCATTATGTTTCTTTGAACTGACTCGACTTGGGGTCTAAACAAGAACGCGAACTATTTATGTCACTTACATCATGGAAATATATTTGAACGCCATCATTAACTATTTCAATGATAGTGAAATAAAATTTCGTCTCATGCATATTTGCTAAACAATTATTATAGAATCTAGACAAGAGGAATTTCTAGTAAACGGTTATTATGTTAAGATAACAAGTTCTCTATGTCTTTCTTTATGTAGTGAAATACAACAAAGATGACCTTTGCGTTTCATCGTTGCAAGGTTGAGGAAATAATTTCCAGCCAGATCCTTGAGGTGATTTCTCCGATTATACTTGCTAGTATATGTAATTCACTTTCTGCTTAATCAAAAGAAATTTCTATTATAGTTCCATGTATAACATTATATAGGAGCTCGATTTAAAGAAAGACGGAAAATGTCTTCAAAATTACATATTCTCTGCCGTTTGTTCAGTAGATTAGAAAGTTCAGTGGTGAATATACGGGAAACGACTAGAATAATCAATAAAATTGTAAGGCGGGGTGGTATGAGACAGTAAAAGAGAGAATGCATTAGAATTAAGAAAGTAAAATAAGGAAAGAGATATAGAAAAAGAAAGGAAAGACTATAATGATGAAAGAACTCTCCTAGGAGTATATAAAGGACGCTATGTGCGTTTTATGTAATTCAACTTATCGCAAAACATTTCCCTCCTCGTTTAATTGAAAGTGACTGATGTGTAGTGATTCACAATGTGATCCTTCTGATACATCTATAGAATTGCTGTAGATGTAAAATGTACACGAATAGTGACTTCTAGCAGAGAAGCGACAACCCTTCATTTTCACCTAATATTGTTAAAAATTTAACTATTTAAGGTGAATATGTATTCCATGTTTTTCCATCGTTCTATCCATTGATTGGAGTAGTTGATTTTCTAAGAATTGTATCACATGACTTTATGTATCTAGTCCAATACTGTTAACCAAATAAATACGTCATCATTCTCAGATTCAGACATGTTCTGTATCAGAGCCATTTTATTACCATCACGAACAAGCTTGATCATCTTTCTTATATATCTGGATTTACAATATCCATTATAAATCCCAACAGCACAAAAAATAAGAGCTGTTAAAAGAAAGGATGAACTCCTCAGAGTCAACGGCCATCCACAGTAACCTTGGGTTAAATAGCCTCACCAACCCACAATTTGGCCAAGCGTGTTGAGTATGGCTACACACCTGACATGACCGAAATCAAACAGAAAGTGGTGGATGTCAACCAGAGAGGAATTCTTTCCTGTGAGGAGGCTGAGAATTGAATTAGATTCAATACCCATTGGACGATCTAACAATTCTAACCACACACCGAGTCAGTCACGACAATAGGGTGAACGTTTTGAGGATTGACAGATCGAAAACAGAAGCAGAATTTATTTTGGAATTTACCAATTTTTGTTCCTTGCCATTATCTTATGTTAACTAAATTCAGTTAAAACTTGCTTATTCACACAATTAGGTCAACAGGATTAGGTCAACAGTAGTGAGGGAATGAAATTACAATATTTGAAATAATCCACAAAATAATTTAGTCTAAGGAATCAACATTATACTTCATTATTTCATTTGTTGTCTTCAACGTTGTAATATTGAACAGTGTTGTCTTCTACGTTGTTGTCTTCAACGTTGCTGTCTTCAACGTTGTTGTCTTCAACGTTGCTGTCTTCTACGTTGTTGTCTTCAACGTTGCTGTCTTCAACGTTGTTGTCTTCAACGTTGCTGTCTTCAACGTTGCTGTCTTCAACGTTGTTGTCTTCAACGTTGTTGTCTTCAACGTTGCTGCCTCAACGTTGCTGTCATCAACGTTGATGTCTTCAACGTTATTGTCTTCAACGTTATTGTCTTCAACTTTGTTATCTTCAACGTTGCTGTCTTCAACGTTGTTATCTACAACGTCGTTCTTTTCAACGTTGTTGTATTCAACTTTGCTATCTTCAACGTTATTGTCTTCAACGTTGTTGTATTCAACGTTGTTATCTTCAACGTTGTTGCCTTCAACGTTGCTCTCTTCAACGTTTTTGTCTTCAACGATGTTGTTTTCAACGTTGTTGTCTTCGACGTTGTTGTCTTCAACGTTGTTGTCTTCAACGTTGCTCTCTTCAACGTTGTTGTCTTCAAGGTTATCTTCAACGTTGTTGTCTTCAGCGTTGTTGTCTTCAACGTTGCTCTCTTCAACGTTGTTGTCTTCAAGGTTATCTTCAACGTTGTTGTCTTCAGCGTTGTTGTCTTCAACGTTGCTCTCTTCAACGTTGTTGTCTTCAAGGTTATCTTCAACGTTGTTGTCTTCAACGTTGCTCTCTTCAACGTTGTTGTCTTCAAGGTTATCTTCAACGTTGCTGTCTTCAGCGTTGTTGTTTTAAACGTTGTTGCCTTCAACGTTGTTACTTCAACGTTGTTGTCTTCAACGTTGTTTTCTTCAACGTTGTTGTCTTCAACGTTGTTGTCTTCAACGTTGTTGTCTTCAACGTTGTTTTCTTCAACGTTGCTGTCTTTAACGTTGCTGTCTTCAACGTTGTTGTCTTCAACGTTGTTGTCTTCAACGTTGTTGTCTTCAACGTTGCTGTCTTCAACGTTGTTGTCTTCAACGTTGTTTTCTTCAACGTTGCTGTCTTCAACGTTGCTGTCTTCAACGTTGTTGTCTTCAACGTTGTTGTCTTCAACGTTGTTGTCTTCAACGTTGTTGTCTTCAACGTTGTTGTCTTCAAGGTTGCTGTCTTCAACGTTGTTGTCTTCAACGTTGTTTTCTTCAACGTTGCTGTCTTCAATGTTGTTGTCTTCAACGTTGTTGTCTTCAACGTTGCTGTCTTCAACGTTGCTGTCTTCAACGTTGTTGTCTTCAACGTTGTTGTGTTCAACGTTGTTGTCTTCAACGTTGCTGTCTTCAACGTTGCTGTCTTCAACGTTGCTGTCTTCAACGTTGTTGTCTTCAACGTTGCTGTCTTCAACGTTGTTGTCTTCAACGTTGTTGTCTTCAACGTTGCTGTCTTCAACGTTGCTGTCTTCAACGTTGCTGTCTTCAACGTTGTTGTCTTCAACGTTGCTGTCTTCAACGTTGCTGTCTTCAACGTTGCTATCTTAAACGTTGCAGTCTTCAACGTTGTTGTCTTCAACGTTGCTGTCTTCAACGTTGTTGTCTTCAACGTTGCTGTCTTCAACGTTGTTGTCTTCAACGTTGTTGTCTTCAAGGTTATCTTCAACGTTGCTGTCTTCAGCTTTGTTGTTTTAAACGTTGTTGCCTTCAACGTTGTTACTTCAACGTTGTTGTCTTCAACGTTGTTGTCTTCAACGTTGTTGTCTTCAACGTTGTTGTCTTCAACGTTGGTTTCTTCAACGTTGCTGTCTTTAACGTTGCTGTCTTCAACGTTGTTGTCTTCAACGTTGTTGTCTTCAACGTTGTTGTCTTCAACGTTGTTTTCTTCAACGTTGCTGTCTTCAACGTTGCTGTCTTCAACGTTGTTTTCTTCAACGTTGCTGTCTTCAACGTTGTTGTCTTCAACGTTGTTGTCTTCAACGTTGCTGTCTTCAACGTTGTTGTCTTCAACGTTGTTTTCTTCAACGTTGCTGTCTTCAACGTTGCTGTCTTCAACGTTGTTGTCTCTTCAACGTTGTTGTCTTCAACGTTGTTGTCTTCAACGTTGCTGTCTTCAACGTTGTTGTCTTCAACGTTGTTTTCTTCAACGTTGCTGTCTTCAACGTTGCTGTCTTCAACGTTGTTGTCTTCAACGTTGTTTTCTTCAACGTTGCTGTCTTCAACGTTGCTGTCTTCAACGTTGTTGTCTTCAACGTTGTTGTCTTCAACGTTGCTGTCTTCAACGTTGCTGTCTTCAACGTTGTTGTCTTCAACGTTGTTGTCTTCAACGTTGTTGTCTTCAACGTTGCTGTCTTCAACGTTGCTGTCTTCAACGTTGTTTTCTTCAACGTTGCTGTCTTCAACGTTGTTGTCTTCAACGTTGCTGTCTTCAACGTTGTTGTCTTCAACGTTGCTGTCTTCAACGTTGTTGTCTTCAACGTTGCTGTCTTCAACGTTGTTGTCTTCGACGTTGTTTTCTTCAACGTTGTTGTCTTCAACGTTGTTGTCTTCAACGTTGTTGTCTTCAACGTTGCTGTCTTCAACGTTGTTGTCTTCAACGTTGCTGTCTTCAGCGTTGTTGTCTTCAACGTTACTGTCTTCAACGTTGCTGTCTTCAACGTTGCTCTCTTCAACGTTGTTGTCTTCAACGTTGTTGTCTTCAACGTTGCTGTCTTCAACGTTGTTGTCTTCAACGTTGCTGTCTTCAACGTTGCTGTCTTCAACGTTGCTGTCTTCAACGTTGCTGTCTTCAACGTTGTTGTCTTCAACGTTGCTGTCTTCAACGTTGCTGCCTCAACGTTGCTGTCTTCAACGTTGTTGTCTTCAACGTTGTTTTCTTCAACGTTGCTGTCTTCAACGTTGTTGTCTTCAACGTTATTGTCTTCAACGTTGTTGTCTTCAACGTTGTTGTCTTCAATGTTGTTGTCTTCAACGTTGCTGTCTTCAACGTTGCTGTCTTCAACGTTGTTGTCTTCAACGTTGTTGTCTTCAACGTTGTTGTCTTCAACGTTGTTGTCTTCAACGTTGCTGTCTTCAACGTTGCTGTCTTCAACGTTGCTGTCTTCAACGTTGTTTTCTTCAACGTTGTTGTCTTCAACGTTGATGTCTTCAACGTTGCTCTCTTCAACGTTGTTGTCTTCAACGTTGATGTCTTCAAAGTTGCTGTCCTCAACGTTGTTGTCTTCAACGTTGTTGTCTTCAACGTTGTTTTCTTCAACGTTGCTGTCTTCAACGTTGTTGTCTTCAACGTTGTTGTCTTCAACGTTGTTGTCTTCAACGTTGCTGTCTTCAACGTTGCTGTCTTCAACGTTGTTTTCTTCAACGTTGCTGTCTTCAACGTTGTTGTCTTCAACGTTGCTGTCTTCAACGTTGTTGTCTTCAACGTTGCTGTCTTCAACGTTGTTGTCTTCAACGTTGCTGTCTTCAACGTTGTTGTCTTCGACGTTGTTTTCTTCAACGTTGTTGTCTTCAACGTTGTTGTCTTCAACGTTGTTGTCTTCAACGTTGCTGTCTTCAACGTTGTTGTCTTCAACGTTGCTGTCTTCAACGTTGTTGTTTTCAACGTTGCTGTCTTCAACGTTGCTGTCTTCAACGTTGCTGTCTTCAACGTTGCTGTCTTCAACGTTTTTGTCTTCAACGTTGCTGTCTTCAACGTTGCTGCCTCAACGTTGCTGTCTTCAACGTTGTTGTCTTCAGCGTTGTTTTCTTCAACGTTGCTGTCTTCAACGTTGTTGTCTTCAACGTTATTGTCTTCAACGTTGTTGTCTTCAACGTTGTTGTCTTCAATGTTGTTGTCTTCAACGTTGCTGTCTTCAACGTTGCTGTCTTCAACGTTGTTGTCTTCAACGTTGTTGTCTTCAACGTTGTTGTCTTCAACGTTGTTGTCTTCAACGTTGTTGTCTTCAACGTTGCTGTCTTCAACGTTATTGTCTTCAACTTTGTTATCTTCAACGTAGCTGTCTTCAACGTTGTTATCTACAACGTCGTTCTTTTCAACGTTGCTGTCTTCAACGTTGATGTCTTCAACGTTGTTGTCTTCAACGTTGTTGTCTTCAACGTTGCTGCCTCAACGTTGCTGTCATCAACGTTGATGTCTTCAACGTTATTGTCTTCAACGTTATTGTCTTCAACGTTGTTGTCTTCAACGTTGCTACCTCAACGTTGCTGTCATCAACGTTGATGTCTTCAACGTTATTGTCTTCAACGTTATTGTCTTCAACGTTGCTGTCTTCAACGTTGTTGTCTTCAACGTTATTGTCTTCAACGTTGTTGTCTTCAACGTTGTTGTCTTCAATGTTGTTGTCTTCAACGTTGCTGTCTTCAACGTTGCTGTCTTCAACGTTGTTGTCTTCAACGTTGTTGTCTTCAACGTTGTTGTCTTCAACGTTGTTGTCTTCAACGTTGCTGTCTTCAACGTTGCTGTCTTCAACGTTGCTGTCTTCAACGTTGCTGTCTTCAACGTTGCTGTCATCAACGTTGATGTCTTCAACGTTATTGTCTTCAACGTTATTGTCTTCAACTTTGTTATCTTCAACGTAGCTGTCTTCAACGTTGTTATCTACAACGTCGTTCTTTTCAACGTTGCTGTCTTCAACGTTGCTGTCTTCAACGTTGTTGTCTTCAACGTTGCTGCCTCAACGTTGCTGTCATCAACGTTGATGACTCCAACGTTATTGTCTTCAACGTTATTGTCTTCAACGTTGTTGTCTTCAACGTTGCTGCCTCAACGTTGCTGTCATCAACGTTGATGTCTTCAACGTTATTGTCTTCAACGTTATTGTCTTCAACGTTGCTGTCTTCAACGTTGTTGTCTTCAACGTTGTTTTCTTCAACGTTGATGTCTTCAACGTTGTTGTCTTCAACGTTATTGTCTTCAACGTTGTTGTCTTCAACGTTGTTGTCTTCAATGTTGTTGTCTTCAACGTTGCTGTCTTCAACGTTGCTGTCTTCAACGTTGTTGTCTTCAACGTTGTTGTCTTCAACGTTGTTGTCTTCAACGTTGTTGTCTTCAACGTTGTTGTCTTCAACGTTGCTGTCTTCAACGTTGTTGTCTTCAACGTTGCTGTCTTCAGCGTTGTTGTCTTCAACGTTACTGTCTTCAACGTTGCTGTCTTCAACGTTGCTCTCTTCAACGTTGTTGTCTTCAACGTTGTTGTCTTCAACGTTGCTGTCTTCAACGTTGTTGTCTTCAACGTTGCTGTCTTCAACGTTGCTGTCTTCAACGTTGCTGTCTTCAACGTTGCTGTCTTCAACGTTGTTGTCTTCAACGTTGCTGTCTTCAACGTTGCTGCCTCAACGTTGCTGTCTTCAACGTTGTTGTCTTCAACGTTGTTTTCTTCAACGTTGCTGTCTTCAACGTTGTTGTCTTCAACGTTATTGTCTTCAACGTTGTTGTCTTCAACGTTGTTGTCTTCAATGTTGTTGTCTTCAACGTTGCTATCTTCAACGTTGCTGTCTTCAACGTTGTTGTCTTCAACGTTGTTGTCTTCAACGTTGTTGTCTTCAACGTTGTTGTCTTCAACGTTGTTGTCTTCAACGTTGCTGTCTTCAACGTTGCTGTCTTCAACGTTGCTGTCTTCAACGTTGTTGTCTTCAACGTTGCTGTCTTCAACGTTGCTGTCTTCAACGTTGTTGTCTTCAACGTTGCTATCTTAAACGTTGCTGTCTTCAACGTTCTTGTCTTCAACGTTGCTGTCTTCAACGTTGTTGTCTTCAACGTTGCTGTCTTCAACGTTGTTGTCTTCAACGTTGTTGTCTTCAACGTTGCTGTCTTCAACGTTGTTGTCTTCAACGTTGCTGTCTTCAACGTTGCTGTCTTTAACGTTGCTGTCTTCAACGTTGCTGTCTTCAACGTTGTTGTCTTCAACGTTGCTGTCTTCAACGTTGCTGTCTTCAACGTTGCTGTCTTCAACGTTGTTTTCTTCAACGTTGTTGTCTTCAACGTTGTTGTCTTCAACGTTGCTGTCTTCAACGTTGCTGTCTTCAACGTTGTTTTCTTCAACGTTGCTGTCTTCAACGTTGTTGTCTTCAACGTTATTGTCTTCAACGTTGTTGTCTTCAACGTTGCTGTCTTCAACGTTGTTGTCTTCAACGTTGTTTTCTTCAACGTTGCTGTCTTCAACGTTGCTGTCTTCAACGTTGCTGCCTCAACGTTGCTGTCTTCAACGTTGCTGTCATCAACGTTGATGTCTTCAACGTTATTGTCTTCAACGTTATTGTCTTCAACTTTGTTATCTTCAACGTAGCTGTCTTCAACGTTGTTATCTACAACGTCGTTCTTTTCAACGTTGCTGTCTTCAACGTTGCTGTCTTCAACGTTGTTGTCTTCAACGTTGCTGCCTCAACGTTGCTGTCATCAACGTTGATGTCTTCAACGTTATTGTCTTCAACGTTATTGTCTTCAACGTTGTTGTCTTCAACGTTGCTGCCTCAACGTTGCTGTCATTAACGTTGATGTCTTCAACGTTATTGTCTTCAACGTTATTGTCTTCAACGTTGCTGTCTTCAACGTTGTTGTCTTCAACGTTGTTTTCTTCAACGTTGATGTCTTCAACGTTGTTGTCTTCAACGTTATTGTCTTCAACGTTGTTGTCTTCAACGTTGATGTCTTCAACGTTGTTGTCTTCAACGTTGCTGTCTTCAACGTTGCTCTCTTCAACGTTGTTGTCTTCAACGTTGTTGTCTTCAACGTTGCTGTCTTCAACGTTGTTGTCTTCAACGTTGCTGTCTTCAACGTTGCTGTCTTCAACGTTGCTGTCTTCAACGTTGCTGTCTTTAACGTTGTTGTCTTCAACGTTGCTGTCTTCAACGTTGCTGCCTCAACGTTGCTGTCTTCAACGTTGTTGTCTTCAACGTTGTTTTCTTCAACGTTGCTGTCTTCAACGTTGTTGTCTTCAACGTTATTGTCTTCACCGTTGTTGTCTTCAACGTTGTTGTCTTCAATGTTGTTGTCTTCAACGTTGCTGTCTTCAACGTTGCTGTCTTCAACGTTGTTGTCTTCAACGTTGTTGTCTTCAACGTTGTTTTCTTCAACGTTGTTGTCTTCAACGTTGTTGTCTTCAACGTTGCTGTCTTCAACGTTGCTGTCTTCAACGTTGCTGTCTTCAACGTTGCTGTCTTCAACGTTGTTGTCTTCAACGTTGTTGTCTTCAACGTTGCTGTCTTCAACGTTGTTGTCTTCAACGTTGCTGTCTTCAACGTTGCTGTCTTAAACGTTGCTGTCTTCAACGTTGTTGTCTTCAACGTTGCTGTCTTCAACGTTGCTGTCTTCAACGTTGCTGTCTTCAACGTTGTTGTCTTCAACGTTGCTGTCTTCAATGTTGCTGTCTTCAACGTTGTTGTCTTCAACGTTGCTATCTTAAACGTTGCTGTCTTCAACGTTGTTGTCTTCAACGTTGCTGTCTTCAACGTTGTTGTCTTCAACGTTGCTGTCTTCAACGTTGTTGTATTCAACGTTGTTGTCTTCAACGTTGCTGTCTTCAACGTTGTTGTCTTCAACGTTGCTGTCTTCAACGTTGCTGTCTTTAACGTTGCTGTCTTCAACGTTGCTGTCTTCAACGTTGTTGTCTTCAACGTTGCTGTCTTCAACGTTGCTGTCTTCAACGTTGCTGTCTTCAACGTTGTTTTCTTCAACGTTGTTGTCTTCAACGTTGTTGTCTTCAACGTTGCTGTCTTCAACGTTGCTGTCTTCAACGTTGTTTTCTTCAACGTTGCTGTCTTCAACGTTGTTGTCTTCAACGTTATTGTCTTCAACGTTGTTGTCTTCAACGTTGCTGTCTTCAACGTTGTTGTCTTCAACGTTGTTTTTTTCAACGTTGCTGTCTTCAACGTTGCTGTCTTCAACGTTGTTTTCTTCAACGTTGTTGTCTTCAACGTTGTTGTCTTCAACGTTGCTGTCTTCAACGTTGCTGTCTTCAACGTTGTTGTCTTCAACGTTGTTTTCTTCAACGTTGCTGTCTTCAACGTTGTTGTCTTCAACGTTGCTGCCTCAACGTTGCTGTCATCAACGTTGATGTCTTCAACGTTATTGTCTTCAACGTTGTTGTCTTCAACGTTGTTTTCTTCAACGTTGCTGTCTTCAACGTTGCTGTCTTCAACGTTGTTTTCTTCAACGTTGTTGTCTTCAACGTTGTTGTCTTCAACGTTGCTGTCTTCAACGTTGCTGTCTTCAACGTTGTTTTCTTCAACGTTGCTGTCTTCAACGTTGTTGTCTTCAACGTTGTTTTCTTCAACGTTGCTGTCTTCAACGTTGTTGTCTTTAACGTTGTTGTCTTCAACGTTGCTGTCTTCAACGTTGCTGTCTTCAACGTTGTTGTCTTCAACGTTGTTGTCTTCAACGTTGTTGTCTTCAACGTTGCTGTCTTCAACGTTGCTGTCTTCAACGTTGTTTTCTTCAACGTTGCTGTCTTCAACGTTGTTGTCTTCAACGTTGCTGTCTTCAACGTTGTTGTCTTCAACGTTGCTGTCTTCAACGTTGCTGTCTTCAACGTTGCTGTCTTCAACAGTGTTGTCTTCAACGTTGTTGTCTTCAACGTTGTTGTCTTCAACGTTGCTGTCTTCAACGTTGCTGTCTTCAACGTTGCTGTCTTCAACGTTATTGTCTTCAACGTTGCTGTCTTCAACGTTGCTGTCTTCAACGTTGCTGTCTTCAACGTTGTTGTCTTCAACGTTGCTGTCTTCAACGTTGCTGTCTTAAACGTTGCTGTCTTCAAAGTTGTTGTCTTCAACGTTGCTGTCTTCAACGTTGCTGTCTTCAACGTTGCTGTCTTCAACGTTGTTGTCTTCAACGTTGCTGTCTTCAACGTTGCTGTCTTCAACGTTGTTGTCTTCAACGTTGTTGTCTTCAACGTTGCTGTCTTCAACGTTGTTGTCTTCAACGTTGCTGTCTTCAACGTTGCTGTCTTCAACGTTGTTGTCTTCAACGTTGTTGTCTTCAACGTTGTTGTCTTCAACGTTGCTGCCTCAACGTTGCTGTCATCAACCTTGATGTCTTCAACGTTATTGTTTTCAACGTTATTGTCTTCAACTTTGTTATCTTCAACGTTGCTGTCTTCAACGTTGTTATCTACAACGTCGTTCTTTTCAACGTTGTTGTCTTCAACGTTGCTGTCTTCAACGTTGTTGTCTTCAACGTTGTTTTCTTCAACGTTGCTGTCTTCAACGTTGTTGTCTTCAACGTTATTGTCTTCAACGCTGTTGTCTTCAACGTTGTTGTCTTCAACGTTGTTGTCTTCAACGTTGCTGTCTTCAACGTTGCTGTCTTCAACATTGTTGTCTTCAACGTTGTTGTCTTCAACGTTGTTGTCTTCAACGTTGTTGTCTTCAACGTTGCTGTCTTCAACGGTGTTGTCTTCAACGTTGCTGTCTTCAGCGTTGTTGTCTTCAACGTTACTGTCTTCAACGTTGCTGTCTTCAACGTTGTTGTCTTCAACGTTGCTTTCTTCAACGTTGTTGTCTTAAACGTTACTGTCTTCAACGTTGTTGTCTTCAACGTTGCTGTCTTCAACGTTGCTGTCTTCAACGTTGTTTTCTTCAACGTTGCTGTCTTCAACGTTGCTGTCTTCAACGTTGCTGTCTTCAACGTTGCTGTCTTCAACGTTGTTGTCTTCAACGTTGCTGTCTTCAACGTTGCTGTCTTCAACGTTGCTGTCTTCAACGTTGTTGTCTTCAACGTTGTTGTCTTCAACGTTGCTGTCTTCAACGTTGTTGTCTTCAACGTTGCTGTCTTCAACGTTGCTGTCTTCAACGTTGCTGTCTTCAACGTTGTTGTCTTCAACGTTGTTGTCTTCAACGTTGCTGCCTCAACGTTGCTGTCATCAACGTTGATGTCTTCAACGTTATTGTCTTCAACGTTATTGTCTTCAACTTTGTTATCTTCAACGTAGCTGTCTTCAACGTTGTTATCTACAACGTCGTTCTTTTCAACGTTGTTGTATTCAACTTTGCTATCTTCAACGTTATTGTCTTCAACGTTGTTGTATTCAACGTTGTTATCTTCAACGTTGTTGCCTTCAACGTTGCTGTCTTCAACGTTTTTGTCTTCAATGATGTTGTTTTCAACGTTGTTGTCTTCGACGTTGTTGTCTTCAACGTTGTTGTCTTCAACGTTGTTGTCTTCAACGTTGTTTTCTTCAACGTTGTTGTCTTCAACGTTGTTGTCTTCAACGTTGCTGTCTTCAACGTTGCTGTCTTCAACGTTGTTTTCTTCAACGTTGCTGTCTTCAACGTTGTTGTCTTCAACGTTGCTGCCTCAACGTTGCTGTCATCAACGTTGATGTCTTCAACGTTATTGTCTTCAACGTTATTGTCTTCAACTTTGTTATCTTCAACGTTGCTGTCTTCAACGTTGTTGTCTTCAACGTTGTTGTCTTCAACGTTGCTGTCTTCAACGTTGCTGTCTTCAACGTTGATGTCTTCAACGTTGTTGTCTTCAACGTTGTTGTCTTCAACGTTGTTGTCTTCAACGTTGCTGTCTTCAACGTTGTTGTCTTCAACGTTGCTGTCTTCAGCGTTGTTGTCTTCAACGTTACTGTCTTCAACGTTGCTGTCTTCAACGATGTTGTCTTCAACGTTGTTGTCTTCAACGTTGTTTTCTTCAACGTTGTTGTCTTCAACGTTGCTGTCTTCAACGTTGCTGTCTTCAACGTTGTTGTCTTCAACGTTGTTGTCTTCAACGTTGCTGCCTCAACGTTGCTGTCATCAACGTTGATGTCTTCAACGTTATTGTCTTCAACGTTATTGTCTTCAACTTTGTTATCTTCAACGTAGCTGTCTTCAACGTTGTTATCTACAACGTCGTTCTTTTCAACGTTGTTATCTTCAACGTTGTTGCCTTCAACGTTGCTGTCTTCAACGTTTTTGTCTTCAATGATGTTGTTTTCAACGTTGTTGTCTTCGACGTTGTTGTCTTCAACGTTGTTGTCTTCAACGTTGTTGTCTTCAACGTTGTTGTCTTCAACGTTGTTGTCTTCAACGTTGTTGTCTTCAACGTTGTTGTCTTCAACGTTGTTGTCTTCAACGTTGTTGTCTTCAACGTTGTTGTCTTCAACGTTGCTGTCTTCAACGTTGTTTTCTTCAACGTTGCTGTCTTCAACGTTGTTGTCTTCAAAGTTGCTGCCTCAACGTTGCTGTCATCAACGTTGATGTCTTCAACGTTATTATCTTCAACGTTATTGTCTTCAACTTTGTTATCTTCAACGTTGCTGTCTTCAACGTTGTTATCTACAACGTCGTTCTTTTCAACGTTGTTGTCTTCAACGTTGCTGTCTTCAACGTTGTTGTCTTCAACGTTGTTGTCTTCAACGTTGTTGTCTTCAACGTTGCTGTCTTCAACGTTGCTGTCTTCAACGTTGTTGTCTTCAACGTTGTTGTCTTCAACGTTGTTGTCTTCAACGTTGTTGTCTTCAACGTTGCTGTCTTCAACGTTGTTCTCTTCAACGTTGCTGTCTTCAGCGTTGTTGTCTTCAACGTTACTGTCTTCAACGTTGCTGTCTTCAACGTTGTTGTCTTCAACGTTGCTTTCTTCAACGTTGCTGTCTTAAACGTTACTGTCTTCAACGTTGTTGTCTTCAACGTTGTTGTCTTCAACGTTGTTGTCTTCAACGTTGCTGTCTTCAACGTTGCTGTCTTCAACGTTGCTGTCTTCAACGTTGTTGTCTTCAACGTTGCTGTCTTCAACGTTGCTGTCTTCAACGTTGTTGTCTTCAACGTTGCTGTCTTCAACGTTGCTATCTTAAACGTTGCAGTCTTCAACGTTGCTGTCTTCAACGTTGTTGTCTTCAACGTTGCTGTCTTCAACGTTGCTGTCTTCAACGTTGCCGTCTTCAACGTTGCTGTCTTCAACGTTGTTGTCTTCAACGTTGCTGTCTTCAACGTTGCTGTCTTCAACGTTGCTGTCTTCAACGTTGTTGTCTTCAACGTTGTTGTCTTCAACGTTGCTGTCTTCAACGTTGTTGTCTTCAATGTTGTTGTCTTCAACGTTGTTGTCTTCAACGTTGCTGTCTTCAACGTTGCTGTCTTCAACGTTGTTGTCTTCAACGTTGTTGTCCTCAACGTTGTTGTCTTCAACGTTGTTTTCTTCAACGTTGCTGTCTTCAGCGTTGTTGTCTTCAACGTTACTGTCTTCAACGTTGCTGTCTTCAACGTTGTTGTCTTCAACGTTGTTGTCTTCAACGTTGCTTTCTTCAACGTTGCTGTCTTAAACGTTACTGTCTTCAACGTTGTTGTCTTCAACGTTGCTGTCTTCAACGTTGCTGTCTTCAACGTTGCTGTCTTCAACGTTGCTGTCTTCAACGTTGTTGTCTTCAACGTTGCTGTCTTCAACGTTGCTGTCTTCAACGTTGCTGTCTTCAAAGTTGTTGTCTTCAACGTTGTTGTCTTCAACGTTGCTGTCTTCAACGTTGTTGTCTTCAACGTTGCTGTCTTCAACGTTGCTGTCTTCAACGTTGTTGTCTTCAACGTTGCTGTCTTCAACGTTGCTGTCTTAAACGTTGCTGTCTTCAACGTTGTTGTCTTCAACGTTGCTGTCTTCAACGTTGCTGTCTTCAACGTTGCTGTCTTCAACGTTGTTGTCTTCAACGTTGCTGTCTTCAATGTTGCTGTCTTCAACGTTGTTGTCTTCAACGTTGCTATCTTAAACGTTGCTGTCTTCAACGTTGTTGTCTTCAACGTTGCTGTCTTCAACGTTGTTGTCTTCAACGTTGCTGTCTTCAACGTTGTTTTCTTCAACGTTGTTGTCTTCAACGTTGTTGTCTTCAACGTTGCTGTCTTCAACGTTGCTGTCTTCAACGTTGTTTTCTTCAACGTTGCTGTCTTCAACGTTGTTGTCTTCAACGTTATTGTCTTCAACGTTGTTGTCTTCAACGTTGCTGTCTTCAACGTTGTTGTCTTCAACGTTGTTTTTTTCAACGTTGCTGTCTTCAACGTTGCTGTCTTCAACGTTGTTTTCTTCAACGTTGTTGTCTTCAACGTTGTTGTCTTCAACGTTGCTGTCTTCAACGTTGCTGTCTTCAACGTTGTTGTCTTCAACGTTGTTTTCTTCAACGTTGCTGTCTTCAACGTTGTTGTCTTCAACGTTGTTTTCTTCAACGTTGCTGTCTTCAACGTTGTTGTCTATAACGTTGTTGTCTTCAACGTTGCTGTCTTCAACGTTGCTGTCTTCAACGTTGTTGTCTTCAACGTTGTTGTCTTCAACGTTGTTGTCTTCAACGTTGCTGTCTTCAACGTTGCTGTCTTCAACGTTGTTTTCTTCAACGTTGTTGTCTTCAACGTTGTTGTCTTCAACGTTGCTGTCTTCAACGTTGTTGTCTTCAACGTTGCTGTCTTCAACGTTGCTGTCTTCAACGTTGCTGTCTTCAACGTTGTTGTCTTCAACGTTGTTGTCTTCAACGTTGTTGTCTTCAACGTTGCTGTCTTCAACGTTGCTGTCTTCAACGTTGCTGTCTTCAACGTTATTGTCTTCAACGTTGCTGTCTTCAACGTTGCTGTCTTCAACGTTGTTGTCTTCAACGTTGCTGTCTTCAACGTTGCTGTCTTAAACGTTGCTGTCTTCAACGTTGCTGTCTTCAACGTTGCTGTCTTCAACGTTGCTGTCTTCAACGTTGTTGTCTTCAACGTTGCTGTCTTCAACGTTGCTGTCTTCAACGTTGCTGTCTTCAAAGTTGTTGTCTTCAACGTTGTTGTCTTCAACGTTGCTGTCTTCAACGTTGTTGTCTTCAACGTTGCTGTTTTCAACGTTGCTGTCTTCAACGTTGCTGTCTTCAACGTTGTTGTCTTCAACGTTGTTGTCTTCAACGTTGCTGCCTCAACGTTGCTGTCATCAACGTTGATGTCTTCAACGTTATTGTCTTCAACGTTATTGTCTTCAACTTTGTTATCTTCAACGTTGCTGTCTTCAACGTTGTTATCTACAACGTCGTTCTTTTCAACGTTGTTGTATTCAACTTTGCTATCTTCAACGTTATTGTCTTCAACGTTGTAGTATTCAACGTTGTTATCTTCAACGTTGTTGCCTTCAACGTTGCTGTCTTCAACGTTTTTGTCTTCAATGATGTTGTTTTCAACGTTGTTGTCTTCGACGTTGTTGTCTTCAACGTTGTTGTCTTCAACGTTGTTGTCTTCAACGTTGCTGTCTTCAACGTTGCTGTCTTCAACGTTGTTGTCTTCAACGTTGTTGTCTTCAACGTTGTTTTCTTCAACGTTGTTGTCTTCAACGTTGCTGTCTTCAACGTTGTTGTCTTCAACGTTGCTGTCTTCAACGTTGCTGTCTTCAACGTTGTTGTCTTCAACGTTGCTGTCTTCAACGTTGCTGTCTTAAACGTTGCTGTCTTAAACGTTGTTGTCTTCAACGTTGCTGTCTTCAACGTTGTTGTCTTCAACGTTGCTGTCTTCAACGTTGTTGTCTTCAACGTTGCTGTCTTCAACGTTGATGTCTTCAACATTGCTGTCTTCAACGTTGCTGTCTTCAACGTTGTTGTCTTCAACGTTGCTGCCTCAACGTTGCTGTCATCAACGTTGATGTCTTCAACGTTATTGTCTTCAACGTTATTGTCTTCAACTTTGTTATCTTCAACGTAGCTGTCTTCAACGTTGTCATCTACAACGTCGTTCTTTTCAACGTTGTTGTATTCAACTTTGCTATCTTCAACGTTATTGTCTTCAACGTTGTTGTATTCAACGTTGTTATCTTCAATGATGTTGTTTTCAACGTTGTTGTCTTCGACGTTGTTGTCTTCAACGTTGTTGTCTTCAACGTTGTTGTCTTCAACGTTGCTGTCTTTAACGTTGTTGTCTTCAACGTTGTTGTCTTCAACGTTGCTGCCTCAACGTTGCTGTCATCAACGTTGATGTCTTCAACGTTATTGTCTTCAACGTTATTGTCTTCAACTTTGTTATCTTCAACGTTGCTGTCTTCAACGTTGTTATATACAACGTCGTTCTTTTCAACGTTGTTGTCTTCAACGTTGCTGTCTTCAACGTTGTTGTCTTCAACGTTGTTGTCTTCAACGTTGTTGTCTTCAACGTTGCTGTCTTCAACGTTGCTGTCTTCAACGTTGTTGTCTTCAACGTTGTTGTCTTCAACGTTGTTGTCTTCAACGTTGTTGTCTTCAACGTTGTTGTCTTCAACGTCGCTGTCTTCAACGTTGTTGTCTTCAACGTTGCTGTCTTCAGCGTTGTTGTCTTCAAGGTTACTGTCTTTAACGTTGCTGTCTTCAACGTTGTTGTCTTCAACGTTGCTTTCTTCAACGTTGCTGTCTTAAACGTTACTGTCTTCAACGTTGTTGTCTTCAACGTTGTTGTCTTCAACGTTGCTGTCATCAACGTTGCTGTCTTCAACGTTGCTGTCTTCAACGTTGCTGTCTTCAACGTTGTTGTCTTCAACGTTGCTGTCTTCAACGTTGTTGTCTTCAACGTTGCTGTCTTCAACGTTGCTGTCTTCAACGTTGCTGTCTTCAACGTTGTTGTCTTCAACGTTGTTGTCTTCAACGTTGTTGTCTTCAACGTTGCTGTCTTCAACGTTGCTGTCTTCAACGTTGCTGTCTTCAACGTTGTTGTCTTCAACGTTGCTGTCTTCAACGTTGCTGTCTTCAACGTTGTTGTCTTCAACGTTGCTGTCTTCAACGTCGCTGTCTTCAACGTTGCTGTCTTCAACGTTGTTGTCTTCAACGTTGCTGTCTTCAACGTTGCTGTCTTCAACGTTGCTGTCTTCAACGTTGCTGTCTTCAACGTTGCTGTCTTCAACGTTGTTGTCTTCAACGTTGTTGTCTTCAACGTTGCTGTCTTCAACGTTGTTGTCTTCAACGTTGCTGTCTTCAACGTTGCTGTCTTCAACGTTGTTGTCTTCAACGTCGTTGTCTTCAACGTTGTTGTCTTCAACGTTGCTGCCTCAACGTTGCTGTCATCAACGTTGATGTCTTCAACGTTATTGTTTTCAACGTTATTGTCTTCAACTTTGTTATCTTCAACGTTGCTGTCTTCAACGTTGTTATCTACAACGTCGTTCTTTTCAACGTTGTTGTCTTCAACGTTGCTGTCTTCAACGTTGCTGTCTTCAACATTGTTGTCTTCAACGTTGTTGTCTTCAACGTTTTTGTCTTCAACGTTGTTGTCTTCAACGTTGCTGTCTTCAACGGTGTTGTCTTCAACGTTGTTGTCTTCAACGTTGCTGTCTTCAACGGTGTTGTCTTCAACGTTGCTGTCTTCAGCGTTGTTGTCTTCAACGTTACTGTCTTCAACGTTGCTGTCTTCAACGTTGTTGTCTTCAACGTTGCTTTCTTCAACGTTGTTGTCTTAAACGTTACTGTCTTCAACGTTGTTGTCTTCAACGTTGCTGTCTTCAACGTTGCTGTCTTCAACGTTGTTTTCTTCAACGTTGCTGTCTTCAACGTTGCTGTCTTCAACGTTGCTGTCTTCAACGTTGCTGTCTTCAACGTTGTTGTCTTCAACGTTGCTGTCTTCAACGTTGCTGTCTTCAACGTTGCTGTCTTCAACGTTGTTGTCTTCAACGTTGTTGTCTTCAACGTTGTTGTCTTCAACGTTGTTGTCTTCAACGTTGCTGTCTTCAACGTTGTTGTCTTCAACGTTGTTGTCTTCAACGTTGCTGCCTCAACGTTGCTGTCATCAACGTTGATGTCTTCAACGTTATTGTCTTCAACGTTATTGTCTTCAACTTTGTTATCTTCAACGTAGCTGTCTTCAACGTTGTTATCTACAACGTCGTTCTTTTCAACGTTGTTGTATTCAACTTTGCTATCTTCAACGTTATTGTCTTCAACGTTGTTGTATTCAACGTTGTTATCTTCAACGTTGTTGCCTTCAACGTTGCTGTCTTCAACGTTTTTGTCTTCAATGATGTTGTTTTCAACGTTGTTGTCTTCGACGTTGTTGTCTTTAACGTTGTTGTCTTCAACGTTGTTGTCTTCAACGTTGTTTTCTTCAACGTTGTTGTCTTCAACGTTGTTGTCTTCAACGTTGCTGTCTTCAACGTTGCTGTCTTCAACGTTGTTTTCTTCAACGTTGCTGTCTTCAACGTTGTTGTCTTCAACGTTGCTGCCTCAACGTTGCTGTCATCAACGTTGATGTCTTCAACGTTATTGTCTTGAACGTTATTGTCTTCAACTTTGTTATCTTCAACGTTGCTGTCTTCAACGTTGTTATCTACAACGTCGTTCTTTTCAACGTTGTTGTCTTCAACGTTGCTGTCTTCAACGTTGTTGTCTTCAACGTTGTTGTCTTCAACGTTGTTGTCTTCAACGTTGCTGTCTTCAACGTTGCTGTCTTCAACGTTGATGTCTTCAACGTTGTTGTCTTCAACGTTGTTGTCTTCAACGTTGTTGTCTTCAACGTTGCTGTCTTCAACGTTGTTGTCTTCAACGTTGCTGTCTTCAGCGTTGTTGTCTTCAACGTTACTGTCTTCAACGTTGCTGTCTTCAACGTTGTTGTCTTCAACGTTGTTGTCTTCAACGTTGTTTTCTTCAACGTTGTTGTCTTCAACGTTGCTGTCTTCAACGTTGCTGTCTTCAACGTTGTTGTCTTCAACGTTGTTGTCTTCAACGTTGCTGCCTCAACGTTGCTGTCATCAACGTTGATGTCTTCAACGTTATTGTCTTCAACGTTATTGTCTTCAACTTTGTTATCTTCAACGTAGCTGTCTTCAACGTTGTTATCTACAACGTCGTTCTTTTCAACGTTGTTGTATTCAACTTTGCTATCTTCAACGTTATTGTCTTCAACGTTGTTGTATTCGACGTTGTTATCTTCAACGTTGTTGCCTTCAACGTTGCTGTCTTCAACGTTTTTGTCTTCAATGATGTTGTTTTCAACGTTGTTGTCTTCGACGTTGTTGTCTTCAACGTTGTTGTCTTCAACGTTGTTGTCTTCAACGTTGTTGTCTTCAACGTTGTTGTCTTCAACGTTGTTGTCTTCAACGTTGCTGTCTTCAACGTTGTTTTCTTCAACGTTGCTGTCTTCAACGTTGTTGTCTTCAACGTTGCTGTCTTCAACGTTGTTGTCTTCAACGTTGTTGTCTTCAACGTTGTTGTCTTCAACGTTGCTGTCTTCAACGTTGCTGTCTTCAACGTTGTTGTCTTCAACGTTGTTGTCTTCAACGTTGTTGTCTTCAACGTTGTTGTCTTCAACGTTGCTGTCTTCAACGTTGTTGTCTTCAACGTTGCTGTCTTCAGCGTTGTTGTCTTCAACGTTACTGTCTTCAACGTTGCTGTCTTCAACGTTGTTGTCTTCAACGTTGCTTTCTTCAACGTTGCTGTCTTAAACGTTACTGTCTTCAACGTTGTTGTCTTCAACGTTGTTGTCTTCAACGTTGTTGTCTTCAACGTTGCTGTCTTCAACGTTGCTGTCTTCAACGTTGCTGTCTTCAACGTTGTTGTCTTCAACGTTGCTGTCTTCAACGTTGCTGTCTTCAACGTTGTTGTCTTCAACGTTGCTGTCTTCAACGTTGCTATCTTAAACGTTGCTGTCTTCAACGTTGCTGTCTTCAACGTTGTTGTCTTCAACGTTGCTGTCTTCAACGTTGCTGTCTTCAACGTTGCTGTCTTCAACGTTGCTGTCTTCAACGTTGTTGTCTTCAACGTTGCTGTCTTCAACGTTGCTGTCTTCAACGTTGCTGTCTTCAACGTTGTTGTCTTCAACGTTGCTGTCTTCAACGTTGCTGTCTTCAACGTTGTTGTCTTCAACGTTGCTGTCTTCAACGTTGCTGTCTTCAACGTTGCTGTCTTCAAAGTTGTTGTCTTCAACGTTGTTGTCTTCAACGTTGCTGTCTTCAACGTTGTTGTCTTCAACGTTGCTGTCTTCAACGTTGCTGTCTTCAACGTTGTTGTCTTCAACGTTGCTGTCTTCAACGTTGCTGTCTTAAACGTTGCTGTCTTCAACGTTGTTGTCTTCAACGTTGCTGTCTTCAACGTTGCTGTCTTCAACGTTGCTGTCTTCAACGTTGTTGTCTTCAACGTTGCTGTCTTCAATGTTGCTGTCTTCAACGTTGTTGTCTTCAACGTTGCTATCTTAAACGTTGCTGTCTTCAACGTTGTTGTCTTCAACGTTGCTGTCTTCAACGTTGTTGTCTTCAACGTTGCTGTCTTCAACGTTGTTTTCTTCAACGTTGTTGTCTTCAACGTTGTTGTCTTCAACGTTGCTGTCTTCAACGTTGCTGTCTTCAACGTTGTTTTCTTCAACGTTGCTGTCTTCAACGTTGTTGTCTTCAACGTTATTGTCTTCAACGTTGTTGTCTTCAACGTTGCTGTCTTCAACGTTGTTGTCTTCAACGTTGTTTTTTTCAACGTTGCTGTCTTCAACGTTGCTGTCTTCAACGTTGTTTTCTTCAACGTTGTTGTCTTCAACGTTGTTGTCTTCAACGTTGCTGTCTTCAACGTTGCTGTCTTCAACGTTGTTGTCTTCAACGTTGTTTTCTTCAACGTTGCTGTCTTCAACGTTGTTGTCTTCAACGTTGTTTTCTTCAACGTTGCTGTCTTCAACGTTGTTGTCTATAACGTTGTTGTCTTCAACGTTGCTGTCTTCAACGTTGCTGTCTTCAACGTTGTTGTCTTCAACGTTGTTGTCTTCAACGTTGTTGTCTTCAACGTTGCTGTCTTCAACGTTGCTGTCTTCAACGTTGTTTTCTTCAACGTTGTTGTCTTCAACGTTGTTGTCTTCAACGTTGCTGTCTTCAACGTTGTTGTCTTCAACGTTGCTGTCTTCAACGTTGCTGTCTTCAACGTTGCTGTCTTCAACGTTGTTGTCTTCAACGTTGTTGTCTTCAACGTTGTTGTCTTCAACGTTGCTGTCTTCAACGTTGCTGTCTTCAACGTTGCTGTCTTCAACGTTATTGTCTTCAACGTTGCTGTCTTCAACGTTGCTGTCTTCAACGTTGTTGTCTTCAACGTTGCTGTCTTCAACGTTGCTGTCTTAAACGTTGCTGTCTTCAACGTTGCTGTCTTCAACGTTGCTGTCTTCAACGTTGCTGTCTTCAACGTTGTTGTCTTCAACGTTGCTGTCTTCAACGTTGCTGTCTTCAACGTTGCTGTCTTCAAAGTTGTTGTCTTCAACGTTGTTGTCTTCAACGTTGCTGTCTTCAACGTTGTTGTCTTCAACGTTGCTGTTTTCAACGTTGCTGTCTTCAACGTTGCTGTCTTCAACGTTGTTGTCTTCAACGTTGTTGTCTTCAACGTTGCTGCCTCAACGTTGCTGTCATCAACGTTGATGTCTTCAACGTTATTGTCTTCAACGTTATTGTCTTCAACTTTGTTATCTTCAACGTTGCTGTCTTCAACGTTGTTATCTACAACGTCGTTCTTTTCAACGTTGTTGTATTCAACTTTGCTATCTTCAACGTTATTGTCTTCAACGTTGTAGTATTCAACGTTGTTATCTTCAACGTTGTTGCCTTCAACGTTGCTGTCTTCAACGTTTTTGTCTTCAATGATGTTGTTTTCAACGTTGTTGTCTTCGACGTTGTTGTCTTCAACGTTGTTGTCTTCAACGTTGTTGTCTTCAACGTTGCTGTCTTCAACGTTGCTGTCTTCAACGTTGTTGTCTTCAACGTTGTTGTCTTCAACGTTGTTTTCTTCAACGTTGTTGTCTTCAACGTTGCTGTCTTCAACGTTGTTGTCTTCAACGTTGCTGTCTTCAACGTTGCTGTCTTCAACGTTGTTGTCTTCAACGTTGCTGTCTTCAACGTTGCTGTCTTAAACGTTGCTGTCTTAAACGTTGTTGTCTTCAACGTTGCTGTCTTCAACGTTGTTGTCTTCAACGTTGCTGTCTTCAACGTTGTTGTCTTCAACGTTGCTGTCTTCAACGTTGATGTCTTCAACATTGCTGTCTTCAACGTTGCTGTCTTCAACGTTGTTGTCTTCAACGTTGCTGCCTCAACGTTGCTGTCATCAACGTTGATGTCTTCAACGTTATTGTCTTCAACGTTATTGTCTTCAACTTTGTTATCTTCAACGTAGCTGTCTTCAACGTTGTCATCTACAACGTCGTTCTTTTCAACGTTGTTGTATTCAACTTTGCTATCTTCAACGTTATTGTCTTCAACGTTGTTGTATTCAACGTTGTTATCTTCAATGATGTTGTTTTCAACGTTGTTGTCTTCGACGTTGTTGTCTTCAACGTTGTTGTCTTCAACGTTGTTGTCTTCAACGTTGCTGTCTTTAACGTTGTTGTCTTCAACGTTGTTGTCTTCAACGTTGCTGCCTCAACGTTGCTGTCATCAACGTTGATGTCTTCAACGTTATTGTCTTCAACGTTATTGTCTTCAACTTTGTTATCTTCAACGTTGCTGTCTTCAACGTTGTTATATACAACGTCGTTCTTTTCAACGTTGTTGTCTTCAACGTTGCTGTCTTCAACGTTGTTGTCTTCAACGTTGTTGTCTTCAACGTTGTTGTCTTCAACGTTGCTGTCTTCAACGTTGCTGTCTTCAACGTTGTTGTCTTCAACGTTGTTGTCTTCAACGTTGTTGTCTTCAACGTTGTTGTCTTCAACGTTGTTGTCTTCAACGTCGCTGTCTTCAACGTTGTTGTCTTCAACGTTGCTGTCTTCAGCGTTGTTGTCTTCAAGGTTACTGTCTTTAACGTTGCTGTCTTCAACGTTGTTGTCTTCAACGTTGCTTTCTTCAACGTTGCTGTCTTAAACGTTACTGTCTTCAACGTTGTTGTCTTCAACGTTGTTGTCTTCAACGTTGCTGTCATCAACGTTGCTGTCTTCAACGTTGCTGTCTTCAACGTTGCTGTCTTCAACGTTGTTGTCTTCAACGTTGCTGTCTTCAACGTTGTTGTCTTCAACGTTGCTGTCTTCAACGTTGCTGTCTTCAACGTTGCTGTCTTCAACGTTGTTGTCTTCAACGTTGTTGTCTTCAACGTTGTTGTCTTCAACGTTGCTGTCTTCAACGTTGCTGTCTTCAACGTTGCTGTCTTCAACGTTGTTGTCTTCAACGTTGCTGTCTTCAACGTTGCTGTCTTCAACGTTGTTGTCTTCAACGTTGCTGTCTTCAACGTTGCTGTCTTCAACGTTGCTGTCTTCAACGTTGTTGTCTTCAACGTTGCTGTCTTCAACGTTGCTGTCTTCAACGTTGCTGTCTTCAACGTTGTTGTCTTCAACGTTGCTGTCTTCAACGTTGCTGTCTTCAACGTTGTTGTCTTCAACGTTGTTGTCTTCAACGTTGCTGTCTTCAACGTTGTTGTCTTCAACGTTGCTGTCTTCAACGTTGCTGTCTTCAACGTTGTTGTCTTCAACGTCGTTGTCTTCAACGTTGTTGTCTTCAACGTTGCTGCCTCAACGTTGCTGTCATCAACGTTGATGTCTTCAACGTTATTGTTTTCAACGTTATTGTCTTCAACTTTGTTATCTTCAACGTTGCTGTCTTCAACGTTGTTATCTACAACGTCGTTCTTTTCAACGTTGTTGTCTTCAACGTTGCTGTCTTCAACATTTTTGTCTTCAACGTTATTGTCTTCAACGCTGTTGTCTTCAACGTTGTTGTCTTCAACGTTGTTGTCTTCAACGTTGCTGTCTTCAACGTTGCTGTCTTCAACATTGTTGTCTTCAACGTTGTTGTCTTCAACGTTTTTGTCTTCAACGTTGTTGTCTTCAACGTTGCTGTCTTCAACGGTGTTGTCTTCAACGTTGTTGTCTTCAACGTTGCTGTCTTCAACGGTGTTGTCTTCAACGTTGCTGTCTTCAGCGTTGTTGTCTTCAACGTTACTGTCTTCAACGTTGCTGTCTTCAACGTTGTTGTCTTCAACGTTGCTTTCTTCAACGTTGTTGTCTTAAACGTTACTGTCTTCAACGTTGTTGTCTTCAACGTTGCTGTCTTCAACGTTGCTGTCTTCAACGTTGTTTTCTTCAACGTTGCTGTCTTCAACGTTGCTGTCTTCAACGTTGCTGTCTTCAACGTTGCTGTCTTCAACGTTGTTGTCTTCAACGTTGCTGTCTTCAACGTTGCTGTCTTCAACGTTGCTGTCTTCAACGTTGTTGTCTTCAACGTTGTTGTCTTCAACGTTGTTGTCTTCAACGTTGTTGTCTTCAACGTTGCTGTCTTCAACGTTGTTGTCTTCAACGTTGTTGTCTTCAACGTTGCTGCCTCAACGTTGCTGTCATCAACGTTGATGTCTTCAACGTTATTGTCTTCAACGTTATTGTCTTCAACTTTGTTATCTTCAACGTAGCTGTCTTCAACGTTGTTATCTACAACGTCGTTCTTTTCAACGTTGTTGTATTCAACTTTGCTATCTTCAACGTTATTGTCTTCAACGTTGTTGTATTCAACGTTGTTATCTTCAACGTTGTTGCCTTCAACGTTGCTGTCTTCAACGTTTTTGTCTTCAATGATGTTGTTTTCAACGTTGTTGTCTTCGACGTTGTTGTCTTTAACGTTGTTGTCTTCAACGTTGTTGTCTTCAACGTTGTTTTCTTCAACGTTGTTGTCTTCAACGTTGTTGTCTTCAACGTTGCTGTCTTCAACGTTGCTGTCTTCAACGTTGTTTTCTTCAACGTTGCTGTCTTCAACGTTGTTGTCTTCAACGTTGCTGCCTCAACGTTGCTGTCATCAACGTTGATGTCTTCAACGTTATTGTCTTGAACGTTATTGTCTTCAACTTTGTTATCTTCAACGTTGCTGTCTTCAACGTTGTTATCTACAACGTCGTTCTTTTCAACGTTGTTGTCTTCAACGTTGCTGTCTTCAACGTTGTTGTCTTCAACGTTGTTGTCTTCAACGTTGTTGTCTTCAACGTTGCTGTCTTCAACGTTGCTGTCTTCAACGTTGATGTCTTCAACGTTGTTGTCTTCAACGTTGTTGTCTTCAACGTTGTTGTCTTCAACGTTGCTGTCTTCAACGTTGTTGTCTTCAACGTTGCTGTCTTCAGCGTTGTTGTCTTCAACGTTACTGTCTTCAACGTTGCTGTCTTCAACGTTGTTGTCTTCAACGTTGTTGTCTTCAACGTTGTTTTCTTCAACGTTGTTGTCTTCAACGTTGCTGTCTTCAACGTTGCTGTCTTCAACGTTGTTGTCTTCAACGTTGTTGTCTTCAACGTTGCTGCCTCAACGTTGCTGTCATCAACGTTGATGTCTTCAACGTTATTGTCTTCAACGTTATTGTCTTCAACTTTGTTATCTTCAACGTAGCTGTCTTCAACGTTGTTATCTACAACGTCGTTCTTTTCAACGTTGTTGTATTCAACTTTGCTATCTTCAACGTTATTGTCTTCAACGTTGTTGTATTCGACGTTGTTATCTTCAACGTTGTTGCCTTCAACGTTGCTGTCTTCAACGTTTTTGTCTTCAATGATGTTGTTTTCAACGTTGTTGTCTTCGACGTTGTTGTCTTCAACGTTGTTGTCTTCAACGTTGTTGTCTTCAACGTTGTTGTCTTCAACGTTGTTGTCTTCAACGTTGTTGTCTTCAACGTTGCTGTCTTCAACGTTGTTTTCTTCAACGTTGCTGTCTTCAACGTTGTTGTCTTCAACGTTGCTGTCTTCAACGTTGTTGTCTTCAACGTTGTTGTCTTCAACGTTGTTGTCTTCAACGTTGCTGTCTTCAACGTTGCTGTCTTCAACGTTGTTGTCTTCAACGTTGTTGTCTTCAACGTTGTTGTCTTCAACGTTGTTGTCTTCAACGTTGCTGTCTTCAACGTTGTTGTCTTCAACGTTGCTGTCTTCAGCGTTGTTGTCTTCAACGTTACTGTCTTCAACGTTGCTGTCTTCAACGTTGTTGTCTTCAACGTTGCTTTCTTCAACGTTGCTGTCTTAAACGTTACTGTCTTCAACGTTGTTGTCTTCAACGTTGTTGTCTTCAACGTTGTTGTCTTCAACGTTGCTGTCTTCAACGTTGCTGTCTTCAACGTTGCTGTCTTCAACGTTGTTGTCTTCAACGTTGCTGTCTTCAACGTTGCTGTCTTCAACGTTGTTGTCTTCAACGTTGCTGTCTTCAACGTTGCTATCTTAAACGTTGCTGTCTTCAACGTTGCTGTCTTCAACGTTGTTGTCTTCAACGTTGCTGTCTTCAACGTTGCTGTCTTCAACGTTGCTGTCTTCAACGTTGCTGTCTTCAACGTTGTTGTCTTCAACGTTGCTGTCTTCAACGTTGCTGTCTTCAACGTTGCTGTCTTCAACGTTGTTGTCTTCAACGTTGTTGTCTTCAACGTTGCTGTCTTCAACGTTGTTGTCTTCAATGTTGTTGTCTTCAACGTTGTTGTCTTCAACGTTGCTGTCTTCAACGTTGCTGTCTTCAACGTTGTTGTCTTCAACGTTGTTGTCTTCAACGTTGTTGTCTTCAACGTTGTTGTCTTCAACGTTGCTGTCTTCAACGTTGTTGTCTTCAACGTTGCTGTCTTCAGCGTTGTTGTCTTCAACGTTACTGTCTTCAACGTTGCTGTCTTCAACGTTGTTGTCTTCAACGTTGTTGTCTTCAACGTTGCTTTCTTCAACGTTGCTGTCTTAAACGTTACTGTCTTCAACGTTGTTGTCTTCAACGTTGCTGTCTTCAACGTTGCTGTCTTCAACGTTGCTGTCTTCAACGTTGCTGTCTTCAACGTTGTTGTCTTCAACGTTGCTGTCTTCAACGTTGCTGTCTTCAACGTTGCTGTCTTCAAAGTTGTTGTCTTCAACGTTGTTGTCTTCAACGTTGCTGTCTTCAACGTTGTTGTCTTCAACGTTGCTGTCTTCAACGTTGCTGTCCTCAACGTTGCTGTCTTCAACGTTGTTGTCTTCAACGTTGTTGTCTTCAACGTTGCTGCCTCAACGTTGCTGTCATCAACGTTGATGTCTTCAACGTTATTGTCTTCAACGTTATTGTCTTCAACTTTGTTATCTTCAACGTTGCTGTCTTCAACGTTGTTATCTACAACGTCGTTCTTTTCAACGTTGTTTTCAATGATGTTGTTTTCAACGTTGTTGTCTTCGACGTTGTTGTCTTCAACGTTGTTGTCTTCAACGTTGTTGTCTTCAACGTTGTTGTCTTCAACGTTGCTGTCTTCAACGTTGCTGTCTTCAACGTTGTTGTCTTCAACGTTGTTGTCTTCAACGTTGTTTTCTTCAACGTTGTTGTCTTCAACGTTGCTGTTTTCAACGTTGTTGTCTTCAACGTTGCTGTCTTCAACGTTGCTGTCTTCAACGTTGTTGTCTTCAACGTTGCTGTCTTCAACGTTGCTGTCTTAAATGTTGCTGTCTTCAACGTTGTTGTCTTCAACGTTGCTGTCTTCAACGTTGTTGTCTTCAACGTTGCTGTCTTCAACGTTGTTGTCTTCAACGTTGCTGTCTTCAACGTTGATGTCTTCAACATTGCTGTCTTCAACGTTGCTGTCTTCAACGTTGTTGTCTTCAACGTTGTTTTCTTCAACGTTGCTGCCTCAACGTTGCTGTCATCAACGTTGATGTCTTCAACGTTATTGTCTTCAACGTTATTGTCTTCAACTTTGTTATCTTCAACGTAGCTGTCTTCAACGTTGTTATCTACAACGTCGTTCTTTTCAACGTTGTTGTATTCAACTTTGCTATCTTCAACGTTATTGTCTTCAACGTTGTTGTATTCAACGTTGTTATCTTCAACGTTGTTGCCTTCAACGTTGCTGTCTTCAACGTTTTTGTCTTCAACGTTGTTGTCTTCAACGTTGCTGTCTTTAACGTTGTTGTCTTCAACGTTGTTGTCTTCAACGTTGCTGCCTCAACGTTGCTGTCATCAACGTTGATGTCTTCAACGTTATTGTCTTCAACGTTATTGTCTTCAACTTTGTTATCTTCAACGTTGCTGTCTTCAACGTTGTTATCTACAACGTCGTTCTTTTCAACGTTGTTGTCTTCAACGTTGCTGTCTTCAACGTTGTTGTCTTCAACGTTGTTGTCTTCAACGTTGTTGTCTTCAACGTTGCTGTCTTCAACGTTGCTGTCTTCAACGTTGTTGTCTTCAACGTTGTTGTCTTCAACGTTGTTGTCTTCAACGTTGTTGTCTTCAACGTTGTTGTCTTCAACGTTGCTGTCTTCAACGTTGTTGTCTTCAACGTTGCTGTCTTCAGCGTTGTTGTCTTCAAGGTTACTGTCTTTAACGTTGCTGTCTTCAACGTTGTTGTCTTCAACGTTGCTTTCTTCAACGTTGCTGTCTTAAACGTTACTGTCTTCAACGTTGTTGTCTTCAACGTTGCTGTCATCAACGTTGCTGTCTTCAACGTTGCTGTCTTCAACGTTGCTGTCTTCAACGTTGTTGTCTTCAACGTTGCTGTCTTCAACGTTGCTGTCTTCAACGTTGTTGTCGTCAACGTTGCTGTCTTCAACGTTGCTATCTTAAACGTTGCTGTCTTCAAAGTTGCTGTCTTCAACGTTGTTGTCTTCAACGTTGCTGTCTTCAACGTTGCTGTCTTCAACGTTGCTGTCTTCAACGTTGCTGTCTTCAACGTTGTTGTCTTCAACGTTGCTGTCTTCAACGTTGCTGTCTTCAACGTTGCTGTCTTCAACGTTGTTGTCTTCAACGTTGTTGTCTTCAACGTTGCTGTCTTCAACGTTGTTGTCTTCAACGATGCTGTCTTCAACGTTGCTGTCTTCAACGTTGCTGTCTTCAACGTTGTTGTCTTCAACGTTGTTGTCTTCAACGTTGCTGCCTCAACGTTGCTGTCATCAACGTTATTGTCTTCAACGTTATTGTCTTCAACTTTGTTATCTTCAACGTTGCTGTCTTCAACGTTGTTATCTACAACGTCGTTCTTTTCAACGTTGTTGTATTCAACTTTGCTATCTTCAACGTTATTGTCTTCAACGTTGTAGTATTCAACGTTGCTGTCTTCAACGTTGCTGTCTTAAACGTTGCTGTCTTCAACGTTGTTGTCTTCAACGTTGCTGTCTTCAACGTTGTTGTCTTCAACGTTGCTGTCTTCAACGGTGTTGTCTTCAACGTTGTTGTCTTCAACGTTGTTGTCTTCAACGTTGTTGTCTTCAACGTTGCTGTTTTAAACGTTGCTGTCTTCAACGTTGTTGTCTTCAACGTTGTTTTCTTCAACGTTGTTATCTTCAACGTTGCTGTCTTCAACGTTGCTGTCTTCAACGTTGTTGTCTTCAACGTTGTTGTCTTCAACGTTGTTTTCTTCAACGTTGTTGTCTTCAACGTTGCTGTCTTCAACGTTGCTGTCTTCAACGTTGTTGTCTTTAACGTTGCTGTCTTCAACGTTGTTGTCTTCAACGTTGCTGTCTTCTACGTTTTTGTCTTCAACGTTGCTGTCTTCAACGTTGTTGTCTTCAACGTTGCTGTCTTCAACGTTGTTGTCTTCAACGTTGCTGTTTTCAACGTTGCTGTCTTCAACGTTGCTGTCTTCAACGTTGTTGTCTTCAACGTTGTTGTCTTCAACGTTGCTGCCTCAACGTTGCTGTCATCAACGTTGATGTCTTCAACGTTATTGTCTTCAACGTTATTGTCTTCAACTTTGTTATCTACAACGTCGTTCTTTTCAACGTTGTTGTATTCAACTTTGCTATCTTCAACGTTTATTGTCTTCAACGTTGTAGTATTCAACGTTGTTATCTTCAACGTTGTTGCCTTCAACGTTGCTGTCTTCAACGTTTTTGTCTTCAATGATGTTGTTTTCAACGTTGTTGTCTTCGACGTTGTTGTCTTCAACTTTGTTGTCTTCAACGTTGTTGTCTTCAACGTTGTTGTCTTCAACGTTGCTGTCTTCAACGTTGCTGTCTTCAACGTTGTTGTCTTCAACGTTGTTGTCTTCAACGTTGTTTTCTTCAACGTTGTTGTCTTCAACGTTTCTGTCTTCAACGTTGTTGTCTTCAACGTTGCTGTCTTCAACGTTGCTGTCTTCAACGTTGTTGTCTTCAACGTTGCTGTCTTCAACGTTGCTGTCTTAAACGTTGCTGTCTTCAACGTTGTTGTCTTCAACGTTGCTGTCTTCAACGTTGTTGTCTTCAACGTTGCTGTCTTCAACGTTGTTGTCTTCAACGTTGCTGTCTTCAACGTTGATGTCTTCAACATTGCTGTCTTCAACGTTGCTGTCTTCAACGTTGTTGTCTTCAACGTTGTTGTCTTCAACGTTGCTGCCTCAACGTTGCTGTCATCAACGTTGATGTCTTCAACGTTATTGTCTTCAACGTTATTGTCTTCAACTTTGTTATCTTCAACGTAGCTGTCTTCAACGTTGTTATCTACAACGTCGTTCTTTTCAACGTTGTTGTATTCAACTTTGCTATCTTCAACGTTATTGTCTTCAACGTTGTTGTATTCAACGTTGTTATCTTCAACGTTGTTGCCTTCAACGTTGCTGTCTTCAACGTTTTTGTCTTCAATGATGTTGTTTTCAACGTTGTTGTCTTCGACGTTGTTGTCTTCAACGTTGTTGTCTTCAACGTTGTTGTCTTCAACGTTGCTGTCTTCAACGTTGTTGTCTTCAACGTTGTTGTCTTCAACGTTGCTGCCTCAACGTTGCTGTCATCAACGTTGATGTCTTCAACGTTATTGTCTTCAACGTTATTGTCTTCAACTTTGTTATCTTCAACGTTGCTGTCTTCAACGTTGTTATCTACAACGTCGTTCTTTTCAACGTTGTTGTCTTCAACGTTGCTGTCTTCAACGTTGTTGTCTTCAACGTTGTTGTCTTCAACGTTGTTGTCTTCAACGTTGCTGTCTTCAACGTTGCTGTCTTCAACGTTGTTGTCTTCAACGTTGTTGTCTTCAACGTTGTTGTCTTCAACGTTGTTGTCTTCAACGTTGCTGTCTTCAACGATGTTGTCTTCAACGTTGCTGTCTTCAGCGTTGTTGTCTTCAAGGTTACAGTCTTTAACGTTGCTGTCTTCAACGTTGTTGTCTTCAACGTTGCTTTCTTCAACGTTGCTGTCTTAAACGTTACTGTCTTCAACGTTGTTGTCTTCAACGTTGTTGTCTTCAACGTTGCTGTCATCAACGTTGCTGTCTTCAACGTTGCTGTCTTCAACGTTGCTGTCTTCAACGTTGTTGTCTTCAACGTTGCTGTCTTCAACGTTGCTGTCTTCAACGTTGTTGTCTTCAACGTTGATGTCTTCAACGTTGCTATCTTAAACGTTGCTGTCTTCAACGTTGCTGTCTTCAACGTTGTTGTCTTCAACGTTGCTGTCTTCAACGTTGCTGTCTTCAACGTTGCTGTCTTCAACGTTGCTGTCTTCAACGTTGTTGTCTTCAACGTTGCTGTCTTCAACGTTGCTGTCTTCAACGTTGCTGTCTTCAACGTTGTTGTCTTCAACGTTGTTGTCTTCAACGTTGCTGTCTTCAACGTTGTTGTCTTCAACGTTGCTGTCTTCAACGTTGCTGTCTTCAACGTTGCTGTCTTCAACGTTGTTGTCTTCAACGTTGTTGTCTTCAACGTTGCTGCCTCAACGTTGCTGTCATCAACGTTATTGTCTTCAACGTTATTGTCTTCAACTTTGTTATCTTCAACGTTGCTGTCTTCAACGTTGTTATCTACAACGTCGTTCTTTTCAACGTTGTTGTATTCAACTTTGCTATCTTCAACGTTATTGTCTTCAACGTTGTAGTATTCAACGTTGCTGTCTTCAACGTTGCTGTCTTAAACGTTGCTGTCTTCAACGTTGTTGTCTTCAACGTTGCTGTCTTCAACGTTGTTGTCTTCAACGTTGCTGTCTTCAACGTTGTTGTCTTCAACGTTGTTGTCTTCAACGTTGTTGTCTTCAACGTTGTTGTCTTCAACGTTGCTGTCTTAAACGTTGCTGTCTTCAACGTTGTTGTCTTCAACGTTGTTGTCTTCAACGTTGCTGCCTCAACGTTGCTGTCATCAACGTTGATGTCTTCAACGTTATTGTCTTCAACGTTATTGTCTTCAACTTTGTTATCTACAACGTCGTTCTTTTCAACGTTGTTGTATTCAACTTTGCTATCTTCAACGTTTATTGTCTTCAACGTTGTAGTATTCAACGTTGTTATCTTCAACGTTGTTGCCTTCAACGTTGCTGTCTTCAACGTTTTTGTCTTCAATGATGTTGTTTTCAACGTTGTTGTCTTCGACGTTGTTGTCTTCAACTTTGTTGTCTTCAACGTTGTTGTCTTCAACGTTGTTGTCTTCAACGTTGCTGTCTTCAACGTTGCTGTCTTCAACGTTGTTGTCTTCAACGTTGTTGTCTTCAACGTTGTTTTCTTCAACGTTGTTGTCTTCAACGTTTCTGTCTTCAACGTTGTTGTCTTCAACGTTGCTGTCTTCAACGTTGCTGTCTTCAACGTTGTTGTCTTCAACGTTGCTGTCTTCAACGTTGATGTCTTAAACGTTGCTGTCTTCAACGTTGTTGTCTTCAACGTTGCTGTCTTCAACGTTGTTGTCTTCAACGTTGCTGTCTTCAACGTTGTTGTCTTCAACGTTGCTGTCTTCAACGTTGATGTCTTCAACATTGCTGTCTTCAACGTTGCTGTCTTCAACGTTGTTGTCTTCAACGTTGTTGTCTTCAACGTTGCTGCCTCAACGTTGCTGTCATCAACGTTGATGTCTTCAACGTTATTGTCTTCAACGTTATTGTCTTCAACTTTGTTATCTTCAACGTAGCTGTCTTCAACGTTGTTATCTACAACGTCGTTCTTTTCAACGTTGTTGTATTCAACTTTGCTATCTTCAACGTTATTGTCTTCAACGTTGTTGTATTCAACGTTGTTATCTTCAACGTTGTTGCCTTCAACGTTGCTGTCTTCAACGTTTTTGTCTTCAATGATGTTGTTTTCAACGTTGTTGTCTTCGACGTTGTTGTCTTCAACGTTGTTGTCTTCAACGTTGTTGTCTTCAACGTTGCTGCCTCAACGTTGCTGTCATCAACGTTGATGTCTTCAACGTTATTGTCTTCAACGTTATTGTCTTCAACTTTGTTATCTTCAACGTTGCTGTCTTCAACGTTGTTATCTACAACGTCGTTCTTTTCAACGTTGTTGTCTTCAACGTTGCTGTCTTCAACGTTGTTGTCTTCAACGTTGTTGTCTTCAACGTTGTTGTCTTCAACGTTGCTGTCTTCAACGTTGCTGTCTTCAACGTTGTTGTCTTCAACGTTGTTGTCTTCAACGTTGTTGTCTTCAACGTTGTTGTCTTCAACGTTGCTGTCTTCAACGATGTTGTCTTCAACGTTGCTGTCTTCAGCGTTGTTGTCTTCAAGGTTACAGTCTTTAACGTTGCTGTCTTCAACGTTGTTGTCTTCAACGTTGCTTTCTTCAACGTTGCTGTCTTAAACGTTACTGTCTTCAACGTTGTTGTCTTCAACGTTGTTGTCTTCAACGTTGCTGTCATCAACGTTGCTGTCTTCAACGTTGCTGTCTTCAACGTTGCTGTCTTCAACGTTGTTGTCTTCAACGTTGCTGTCTTCAACGTTGCTGTCTTCAACGTTGTTGTCTTCAACGTTGATGTCTTCAACGTTGCTATCTTAAACGTTGCTGTCTTCAACGTTGCTGTCTTCAACGTTGTTGTCTTCAACGTTGCTGTCTTCAACGTTGCTGTCTTCAACGTTGCTGTCTTCAACGTTGCTGTCTTCAACGTTGTTGTCTTCAACGTTGCTGTCTTCAACGTTGCTGTCTTCAACGTTGCTGTCTTCAACGTTGTTGTCTTCAACGTTGTTGTCTTCAACGTTGCTGTCTTCAACGTTGTTGTCTTCAACGTTGCTGTCTTCAACGTTGCTGTCTTCAACGTTGCTGTCTTCAACGTTGTTGTCTTCAACGTTGTTGTCTTCAACGTTGCTGCCTCAACGTTGCTGTCATCAACGTTATTGTCTTCAACGTTATTGTCTTCAACTTTGTTATCTTCAACGTTGCTGTCTTCAACGTTGTTATCTACAACGTCGTTCTTTTCAACGTTGTTGTATTCAACTTTGCTATCTTCAACGTTATTGTCTTCAACGTTGTAGTATTCAACGTTGCTGTCTTCAACGTTGCTGTCTTAAACGTTGCTGTCTTCAACGTTGTTGTCTTCAACGTTGCTGTCTTCAACGTTGTTGTCTTCAACGTTGCTGTCTTCAACGTTGTTGTCTTCAACGTTGTTGTCTTCAACGTTGTTGTCTTCAACGTTGTTGTCTTCAACGTTGCTGTCTTAAACGTTGCTGTCTTCAACGTTGTTGTCTTCAACGTTGTTTTCTTCAACGTTGTTGTCTTCAACGTTGCTGTCTTCAACGTTGCTGTCTTCAACGTTGTTGTCTTCAACGTTGTTGTCTTTAACGTTGTTTTCTTCAACGTTGTTGTCTTCAACGTTGCTGTCTTCAACGTTGCTGTCTTCAACGTTGTTGTCTTCAACGTTGCTGTCTTCAACGTTGTTGTCTTCAACGTTGCTGTCTTCTACGTTTTTGTCTTCAACGTTGCTGTCTTCAACGTTGTTGTCTTCAACGCTGCTGTCTTCAACGTTGCTGTCTTCAACGTTGCTGTCTTCAACGTTATTGTCTTCAACGTTGCTGTCTTCAACGTTGCTGTCTTCAACGTTGTTGTCTTCAACGTTGCTGTCTTCAACGTTGCTGTCTTAAACGTTGCTGTCTTCAACGTTGTTGTCTTCAACGTTGCTGTCTTCAACGTTGTTGTCTTCAACGGTGCTGTCTTCAACGTTGTTGTCTTCAACGTTGTTGTCTTCAACGTTGCTGTCTTAAACGTTGCTGTCTTCAACGTTGTTGTCTTCAACGTTGTTTTCTTCAACGTTGTTGTCTTCAACGTTGCTGTCTTCAACGTTGCTGTCTTCAACGTTGTTGTCTTCAACGTTGCTGTCTTCAACGTTGCTGTCTTAAACGTTGCTGTCTTCAACGTTGTTGTCTTCAACGTTGCTGTCGTCAACGTTGATGTCTTCAACGTTGCTGTCTTCAACGTTGTTGTCTTCAACCTTGTTGTCTTTAACGTTGCTGTCTTCAACGTTGCTGTCTTAAACGTTGCTGTCTTCAACGTTGTTGTCTTCAACGTTGCTGTCTTCAACGTTGTTGTCTTCAACCTTGTTGTCTTTAACGTTGCTGTCTTCAACGTTGCTGTCTTAAACGTTGCTGTCTTCAACGTTGTTGTCTTCAACGTTGTTGTCTTCAACGTTGCTGTCTTCAACGTTGCTGTCTTCAACGTTGCTGCCTTCAACGTTGTTGTCTTCAACGTTGTTGTCTTCAACGTTGCTGCCTCAACGTTGCTGTCATCAACGTTGATGTCTTCAACGTTATTGTCTTCAA